>JAPYZJ010000667.1:0-38455 GCA_030522765.1 Ophioninae sp. B BG-2022a
AGTTTCCCCGGAAAGTCCACTTGAAAAATGGCAAAAAAAGAGGCAAAGGGGTATGTATGGAAAAATTGGCAAAAATCGATGGTCCAACTTTGAAATTCTACCAAAAATCGAAAAATCATCGGATTTGAATTTTCAAAAAAGCATTTTGAAGAGAAAATCATAACGAAGAGATTGAGCACAGAGTGGAATGCCAAATCCCAAAGGAAAAAAAAATATCGATGATTGAGTGAAAAAACTTTTTTTGCCCTAAAATGCAAAAAAATTTTGGATTTTTAATATTTTTCTTAATGGTCTATTTTGATGTAATTTGATCCCCTGAGCACGAATCTGTCATCAATTTCGCCCAATTAAAAATTTAATAACAATTCAGGGGTTGATTTCACGGATGACATTCTTACGTGGGACACCCTGTAGAAATAACGTTTGTATAATATTTTTTTACATAAATATGTTGATGAAAATAAAATAATAAATTACTCCTGTTCTCTACGCCACTTGATTATTTTCATATAAAAATAACAAAAATTATAGAATTTCGCAACCAGTGAAAAAAAAGCAGAAAAATCTTGATCATTTTTTCGATGTATATATATCGCGCAATTAACGCAGTGAATTCGCCTGGGAGGAATAATGTACTCGCAGACTGTTGCAATTACATTATGGAAAATATAATTTGAAGTCTTTCGTACCTTCCCGTACCCCCCCCCCCCCCCCCCAACTTCCTCCTGCATATTTCTTTCCCTTTTATCCTCTCTTTTGCTCTTTTTCTGTTTTTCCCTTTTCATCCCTTTTTTCTCTTGACGACGGCGTCCCGTCGCCCAAGCAAGTACACATTCAAGTGGCGTAAAAATTTCCCGTTTCTACCGGATATGTGAATAGACGCGACGACCAACGACACTTTCCCACTGACGTTAAAATACCGCTCGGCTTCTCCGCTGCCTTTGAACAACCATCAAACTTTTCGGACCTCTTTGTACACGAGCTCACGAAAACGAATACGGATGGGAGAGAAGAAACGAGATTTAAGAGCAAAAAGCTTAAGACAGCTCGCTGCGCGTGTAGTACGAGGGTGTTGACTCGACAGGAACGTTTCGTTAATGGCCTCATGTGCGGATTAACGATTCACGTCGAAATAAATTATTTTTTTTATGGATTAATAAAATCCTTCATCGATCTGTTTTTATGACGTTTCTGTGTTGATTGACTTATAAAAATAGCTTCGAGTCATATGTACAAAAAATGTTTTATAAAATAATGAATTTTTTGAAGGCAAAACTATCAGTTTAAATTCGGGATTACAAATGTACAATATCGCATTATAAACGCACAATAACTATTCGTATTTCAAAGGCAGGTATTGAAATTCTAAGATATTTTGTTAATGCATAAATTTAAAAATTTTTGTGGAAATATAAAATCCTTCATTTATAAATTTATAAAAGTATAAACTTTTGAAGGTTGAACTTTAAACTTTTAATTTAAAGTTTGAAAGTTTTATAAAAGTAGCCTCGAGTCATATTTTTGAAAAATATGCAATTCTAAAAATGATTTAAATTCGGGATTAGAAATGTACAGTAAATATCGCATTATAGTTTTGAACCACCCAATAACTATTCATATTTCAACTAAGGCAGATATAAAAGTCCCAAAAAAATGTTCTTATTTTATAAATAAATTCCATTTATTACTCCATAAATAAATTTCAGTTTGTTATTCTATAAATATAAATATATCGAAACCCCACCTAATTTGTTTGTTCGTGATAAACGTATTGGGATGAAAATAGCGATTTATTAATTTTCCACTGATTAATAGATCGAAAAAACAATTTTTTAATCATGTTGATTCGTTAAGGAAAAAGTGTGAACAACATGAGTGGAGTTAATATTTATAACTTTATATTTCGACTTTCGTTGATATTCATGAATTCTCTTTATTTGAAAATCAAAGCAAAGTAAAGTTATTTTTTATTACTTAAAGTTATTACTTTTGAAAAATAAAATTCTAGTTTCCCATACTGACAAACACACAATCGTTATTCTGAACAAATAAATTCCGAATTAACTTGCATATTCGCCGAAATTGATCGTTCATTGAACGGACGGTTGGACGGTTGAAAAATTTTGAATTTCCTTGTTTACAGCCTCATGCCGTTTACGCGAAGGATGTACTCGACATAGAACAATTCTCCACGGTTAAAGGAGTCAATCTTGATGCGACCGATGACACGTTCTACAGCAAATTCAACACTGGATCCGTTTCAATACCGTGGCAGAACGAAGTGAGTTGTGGAATCTTTTTTTGGGCTGGGTTAGGAAATTCGAACTTCGAATGAAACCCAAACAAATTTCGGGAACCTTTTTCTGGCCTGAACTTCAGGAAACTTGTAGTTTCGAAATTTCAAAAATTCGGAATTTTGAGTTTTCTGGTCAATCGAAGTTCATGTTTTTTACCCAACCCCCCTTTTTTCGAATTCTCGAATAAAATCAAATTGAAAATCAGATTCGGAAATTGAATGTATTATTTTTTTAAGTTAATTTTTATGTGGGGTCCACTGGACCCCGAGTGACCATTACGGGTTAATTATTCAGCTTACCGGAAGTGGTGCGCGTAATGATAAATGATAAGTGCTAGATCGATCACTCTTGGAACGGTCCATACTGGTTTTCCGTATTTTTCGAAGCAGCGAAAGGAACGCTCTGAACTCGCGCACGTATTTCTACGTGACGTGAGAAGATACCGAGAGTATCGCACGCTCATACGTCTAGAGGTCGATTAAAACTTTTTCTATTTATTTATTTTACGCGCCAGCCAAAGGCGCTCCGATACATCGATGAAACTGGAATGGGATCGGGCCCGATTTAAAATAGCAATGAACGTGACCTCTCGCGTGTATTATTTATGAGATTTCGAGAAGAGACGAAACGGATAGTTTCATTACTCCGTAGTGAAATTCACGAACAAATACTAGAAAACCACGATTTTTTTTCTTTTTAACCGATTACAAAAAAATAAAAAGTTCGCAATTCGACTGTATGTTTTTTTTTTGTATGTATGTTGCGCGATCATTCCGGCAATTATGAATCGATTTTGATAATTATTTTTTATAAAAAAAAAACATCGATAAAAAAATTGTGCACGAATAAAATTGAAGAATTATTTACAATTCCGAAACTGAAATTACAGGCGAAACGAAAATCTCAAATACACTGATATATGGAAAATAAAATAATTCGAAGACGGTAAAACGAAGGGAAAAGTTGAAAAAAGACGAAACCTAAAATATTTTGTCTACCGATTATTCCGGCAATTATGAATCGATTTTGATAATTATTTTTTATAAAAAAAACATCGATAAAAAAATTGTGCACGAATAAAATTGAAGAATTATTTACAATTTCGAAACTGAAATAACAGGCGAAACGAAAATCTCAAATACACTGATATATGGAAAATAAAATAATTCGAAGACGTTAAAACGAAGGGAAAAGTTGGAAGAAGACGAAACCGAAAATATTCTGTCTACCGAATTACACTTACCCACGCATTCTCTCCCTATTTCTCTTTCCTGTCTCCCTCTCTCTCTCCGATCGTTAACTCTGGCACCTACGTGACTCGAGAGTAAAAAACCTCTCTCGGTTCATCTATACGGACTTTGTTGCAGATGATCGAGACCGAGTGCTTCAAGGAGCTCAATGTACTCGGCCCCAATAGCTCACCAACCCCGGATCTCCTGGTCAATTATTCACCCGCGAACAACGAGAATCGTGGCTGCTTTCCGTTTCGCAGAAAGGTAAACTTTTCGTTCCAAAAACAGGGTTCAAATAAATTGACAAATTCCGTTCTAAATTGAACCGTGCGTTATTTAAGTCGTCGCGGCAAATGCGAATGCCAAAGAATTCGAGCGGTTGCCGAATATATGTTTTTTTTTGCTGCTCGTATCGTATTTCCTTTTATTTTATTTTTATTTTTATTTTTATTTTTATTTTTATTTATTTTTTCTTTTATTTTTATTTTTATTTATTTTTTCTTTTATTTTTATTTTTATTTATTTATTTATTTTTTTTATCAAGCATCCGCGGGAATTGGACCCAACGGAGAATAGACATTGTTCATTTTTCCCAGATGCGAAAAAAAGTATAGTAATTCGCAAACCATCACTCGAGCGCAACAAAAGAATTCAATTACCGCGTTATTAAGATTTGGTTTCTTTCTCGCTTATTTTCACTACAGAGAATAGAGTTACGTGACGTAATATCACACGAAAAAATATCGACGAAATTCAACGACGAAACATCGTTTGGGTTTGTTTGTGGGGTTTTTCTTTGCGTGTGTTTGTGTCTGTTTGGGTTTGTTTGTTTCTAAGCTTCATGGGGATATTTTATCGTTCCGATGTTTAGTCGTATGATATTTTGTCATTCGAGAAAATATCGTTGAATCGAGAAAATATCAACGACAAATTATTAGCGAATGAAAAGATCAAGTTTATTATTTCGATTCTTTTAATTCTTATTTAATTAGATATAATTAAGATATAATTCCAGCTTTTTTAATTCGTCGTACATAAAGTTTATTATTTCGATTCTTTTAATTCTTATTTAATTAGATATAATTGAGATATAATTCCAGCTCTTTGAAATCGTCGTTCTAACGGCGCTGTTTCCATATCGAATTTTTTTAAAAGAAGAAGCAGAGCGCTAGAACGCGGGAGATACCATTGTCGGAGAGCCATCTGTTGGAATTGTCGCAGAGCCAAAATTCCGAGATGCCGGCCAGCTGATCCAGGTTGAATTCCGGAAATGCGAACACCCCGACGAAATCTGCGTCGGTGAGACGTGCATCGCGATGCTGTATATGAGATCCTTGCGGGAAAACAATAATCTCGTGGATTTCGAAGCGTTACGGCCAACGTTCAATTCTATCGCGTCCACTTGGCGTCTCGTAGAAGATGAGATCTCGGACGCTAGGGAACACACAAACAGACACGGAGAATCGGAGGAAAAAAAAGAGAGCAAAAAAAAGAAAGAAAAAAAGAAAAAAAAAAAGGAAACAGTTGGGAAAAGATCGATTAGAGAATGCGAGAATGGTACGGAAGAGGAATGGTGGGTCCGAGAGGGAAAAAGATTCGAACGGCCTCTCTCGGTCGTTTGTTTTTTTATCCCTTATTTCTAGACGAGATTGACGGTTGTTTTTTTTTTTTCTTTTTTTTTCTCTATTTTTCGAGAATCTTTCCGAATTATCAAAACCTCGATCGAGAGAAAAAAATCAACCTTTTCGATCCACTCGACTAAGAAAACTCGTACCTTAACCCAACGCACATTCTTCCGGTACATCCGCCGCGAGTTCACGTACACGTACGTACGCAACGATACGTAGTTTCGATAGCGAGAAAGGAGAACGAAAATTAACCAGAATCTGACAGTTAAAACGGCGCGTTTGATAACACGCGAATGGAGCTGTTACGCCCCAGCCAAGAGCCAAGACATAATTCTGCCGCTGCAATATCCCCTGAATGGGTAGATGTCCAAATGGAATTTTGGGATTTCAAGGAAAACGTATTTTACGATGTTTTTCGAAAATTCCCACTGGTGTCTCGTTTCCAAAAATCGTGTCAGGCGAACCCACGAATTCGCCCTACTGAACCCTTGTTATCTCGGAACGAAAACAGTCCGCACATTCTTGTCGTACATTTTCGAAAAAAAAAAAAATAGGATTAAGGGATGAAGTGAAATAATTTATATACACAGCATACACAGTCATATATATATTTAGGGTGTCCGGTAATGAATGGATATCTTTGAAATATCTTATCGTATATTTTATGGCCATTCAGAAAAAAAAATACGAAAAAAATATATCATAAGTAGGGACGTAAGTTATGATTTTTTTAAAAGTTTAATTTTTTTTACCTTATTTCACTTCTATGTGAAATGTGAGTTAGTGTATAATAATAAAACAACAAAAAAACCGACGGAATCCATTTATTTCTGATCATAGTTTTCATAAAAGTGGGATAAGGTAAAAAAATTAGACTTTTGAAAAAATCATAACTTAGGTACTGCTTATGATATATTTTTTTTCGTATTTTTTTCTGAACGGTCATAAGTTATACTATAAGACATTTCAAGGTTATCCATTCATTACCGGACACCCTGTATATATTTATATATGTATGTATGCGTGTGTGTACATACGTACGAGTATGTATATTTATATTCGTGAAACCTTTCTCGCGGCGACGTAAATATTTTCTCGAAAAAAAAAAAAAAAACAAAAACAAATCCGTACGAAAATACGGAATCTCTTTCGTCTGGGACAAAATGTAATGCACGATTCGTGGATGGAAAAGAATATATTCGTTTTTATGTCAGGGTGTTCCAATGTGTTACTTACAGTTTTTCAAAGTACTATTTTTCACATTGAGAATACACTTTTTCATGGAGATTAATGTCCAAATTTTCATACTCAATTCCACACATCCTTCGATCTATCGATATTCGATTTTGAAAAATTGAAACTCCGAAAATTGAGAAATTTTTTGAGGCAGTACTAGTCCTTCATCGATTCTTCTTTTTCTAAAAAGGATTCTTCTTTTGGGGTGGGGTAGGGAACCCGAAATTCGAATGACCAGAGTCCTTAAAATCCCGAGTTTTAATATTCCGAAACGACAAATTTTGTAAATTTTTGGGTTTGTTTGAAATCATGGGTTTAAAATCAAACTAACAAACCCAAACAAACCCAAACATATTTCGTGCTTTTGCTGGCATAACCTCTAGGAAATTAGTAGTTTCGGAATTTCGAGCCTTCTGGACAATCGAAGTTCGTGTTTCCTATCGAACTCCGTTCTTTTCATCACCCTGATACAAAGAAGTATACACAGAAATATATTCGAAAACGCACACGAGAAAGTCTTGTCACAAAGCCGTTAAATATACCGTAAGCATATTCTCGTCTAATGAAATGAAAGGTCTGATTAACAAATAATCATAAACACCGACACAACCATGAATGCAGTGGCGGGAGCGTACCTAGCTAATTGCAGTATTAATAATAAAAGGTAGAATTTTTCGTTAGAGAATTATTATCGTTGATCGGACATGAAGGACCGAGCGAAACAATAATTTGTTATCGTTCCCAATCATAACGTGATTGTACGTTCGGTTGCGCAAAAGCGAGCGAGAAACCTCAAATTTGTATTTAGTTTTTATATCGCGTACGAACTTCTCAGAAGATTTCCACCAAATCGCGCAAGGACGTAATTATTATATATTATTGAAGAAAAGAAGAGAAAAAAAAACAATGGAGAAGCCGGATAAGTCGTGTACAATGTTTGTTTGGGTTTCTTCTCAAAACGCCTATTGCTGAAGACGCGATAAATCGTGCTAGTGGGGTGGGGTAGGAAACACGAACTTTGACTGACCAGAAGGCTCAAAATCCCGAATTTGAATATTCCGAAACTACGAATTTTGTAAATTTTTCGGTTTGTTTGGGTTTGTTTAAAATCAAGGGTTTTAAATCAAACTAACGAACCCAAACGAAACCAAACAAATTTCGTGTTTTTGCTGGCATGACTTTTGGGAAATTTGTCGTTTCGGAATTTTGAACCTTTCTGGTCAAAATTCCTATTCAACCCCCGTGCTTGTTGTTGTTCGAGCATTAAAAACAGTCCCTGTCGTACAACGAGAGGTACACGACTGAAACGTAGAATCTTGTGCATTTATTAATTTTACTCTTTTTTCTACTGAAACGAAGATTCGAAAGGGGAATGAAATCAACGTTCGAGCAACTTCGAGAATCGTCGATTTGTGTGCGTGTGTGGGCATATGTATGTGTGTGTGAGAGAGAGAGAGAGAGAGAGAGAAAACCAATAATTGTGAGAAATTGTACTGTCGAATGGGCACTTCTCGATACTTAAGAAAAAAAGTTCATTAGTTGCCGATAATTCATTAGTACGCGATAATTTCACAAAAGTCACCTAATGTATTTACAACTTCATATTTCTTCTTTACTCCGATCTGTAAATAATTATTTATTTTTCAATTTTATGAAACAATTATTCGGACGCGTAAGTCACGATTACATCGACTCTTGATATGATTCTCGTGTCACACAGTTGCCGAAGTTTCTCTTCAATATTCCGTAATACGCGTTATTTTACCAACTATGCTTAGTGAGTCGAAAGAATCTCGAAATAAATGGGAAAATTCATATTTGGACACTTATTGAACCGGGGAAAGAATGAACCGGTAGACTTTTTCACGACACAGTACCAAATGTTTTCTTCTTGATAATAGCTACCCCCTGGATATGACGTAGGGCCAGTACGTCCTGAAATGTTCTTAAGTTCGAAATTTTTGAAGGAAGATACAATCGAAGGACTCGAAAAAAAAATGTCATAATAGGATGGTGGTATATCGGTGAAAAAAATAACTGGAAATACTGACAAAAGAAATCGTTCGCATTTTGGAGTATGCACTTTTAAATATAAAGCTGTGAATACTTTAGGATTTCTTCGTTAAATTCGTAGTGAACGAAAAAGAATTAACGAAGAATTAACGAAAAAAGAATTAGAGAAAAATGTGAAATTTTGTTCGATAATTCTTGTATTTTTTTCTCCCGAGTAAGAGGAGTCGCCCGCCGTTTAATTGTATTTGTCAAGTTTACGTCGTATTTTTTGTTTTGTTTTAGTCATGCGAAAGAAAAGACTAGAGAAAGTCGTGCCAGTAAGTGTCGTTAGCTTCAGCGGAATCTCATCTCTCGTAGTTTTTTTTTTTATTTAATTCAATCTTAAGGATGTTCTTGTCCCGTAATCACAATAGTATTTACAAAGCAAAGGCAAAATCATCACATACAATGTTTCAAGGGCATTACGGATCGATATAGCCTCACAAATTTTTCGAAATCCGTTTTCTCGGCGTCGATTAAGTCTACGGCGAAAAATCGAGCCTTTTCTTTGTAGAATTCGAAAATGTTTCGTCCTTGAGAAATTGCGATTTGAAAATTTCGACCATCTCTCTCGCACTCTTGTGTCACGTGGTACGTCTTCGACATGTCCTTAAAGATAATTGTTTAAAAAATTACGTGATTCTTCTCAAGTGTTATATTATAATGTATAAAAATTTGGAATTGTTTCACCGTTTGGTAATCGAGATAAAAATGATAAAAATCGCAACCTTAACACGAGGTCTTATATAGGAAGTTATGAAAAAAGAAGATTTTTTGCAACAAATGTCACGATTTCTAGACGGTCAAACTTTTTGAAATTTAACCCACAGTTCAGTATCATTGTTGAGAAGATTTATATAAATTTTAAACGATTAATCTTTAAATTTGAATTACGCAAGAACATCCTTAATTTTGCGTCTCACTTCAATCGTTAAGCCATCAATGTACTCGAGGCAACAATCATTTTCCACCTTTCGTTCGTCGAGATTCAGCTTATTCTTTTTTTTAACTCGAAGGGCAAGCTTAACTGTGAAAAGGCTAAATTTAAGCTCGCGCTTTGACTCGAATGCATAAAAAAAAGGCTCGTGTCAGAACAAAACGAAATTGATGTTCCATCAATATTGGAAAACTTTCATTCCGCCGAATATAAATAAATCAAATATCCAAATGACTGACGAATATAAATATCTTGGCATGGAATTGCTCATCCCTCGAAATGAGAATTAAATTTTTTTTTTTCTTTCTCGATGCAAGGAATGCTCTCCAGTTTTTTCTTCCGCCGAGATTACAACGTCGACTCGTCCCGAATCATTTTTTTATTTCGTGCAATTTTTCGTATTTTCTTACGATTACAGATAATCTTTTCTAAATTGCGATTTCGTCCAGATATTCATAATCCAACGCAAGAAAGTCTAGTTCGAGGATTATGAAAACATATATATATATATATATATATATATATATATATATATATATATAAATAAGCGATATAAAAAATTACGATTATTTCCATACCTCGCCATCGGATTGATTTTTTCTTTGTTCCGTGTCAAGATGAAACCATCTAGACGAGAAATAAGCTTGTGAAAAGGTGTTTTTACAAAATACCCCGAACTGTCGATACGACAGTAAAACCCTAGAAAAAAATAATCGATTTTTATACAAAGCCCATAAAATCAAGAATGACGAATCTTCGCTATATTCGTGCTCGTCGTCACATGTGTCATTTTTTTTTTTTTAATTCATTACTTCTTTTTAAGCGAAAATAAGAACGAAAAAACTACGGCCGGGTATCATAGTTGCAATCGTTGCACCATTGTCACTTTAACACGTCGCTTTCCTTTATTTTACATTCATACGTGATTCGATACGATTATTAATTTTGTCATTCCAGCCATTCGTTTACGTGTCCGTTACCGATCCTTCGTCTTTATTATTTTCCCCCGTACGCGTACGCGTGTGACTGGTTCTGTAGGAATGATCACGTTAACGATTAAGAAAGTGTCGTCGATTGTAAAACAGTTAGGTGTAAAATACGTATTCTTATTTATATAGACATTTACAAATAAATAATAAGGGAATTAGTCATACGAGAACAAAATAAAACGAAAATGCGAACAGCGAGAAAGAGAGAGAGAGAGAAGGAAAAGAGTCTCAAAAATAACCCAAAACCGATCACACTTTCGGAATGAGAAAAATAATAAAACCAATCATATATAATCAAAGAATTTTTCTGTTCCAGTAACTGGTGAAATTGAGTTACTGGAAATACGCGACGATCCCTTTAATAGTAGTAATGGTAGTAGAGATCATTAGCTATCAAATTGCTTCCGGTTAGATGGGGAAAAATGTACCAATTTTGAAAAAAAAATTTTTTCCTCTTTTTTTTTAGAAAAATCGGCAATGTCAAAGTGGATGAGCCATTCAAATTTCCTCGTATAAATTATGCCCAAGGCCTACCAGTGTACCATAAGAGGCTTGAAAATGTACATAAACGTAATTAATTAAATTGTTAATTTAATTAATTAACTATTTAATTGTTAATTAAATTGCGTTTCTCGGCTCGATTAGTGAGTCGTTTATTTCGTACTTTTTATACGGTCGATCCACAACGTTGTTAAATCATTTTTATCAATGCCGTTCATTTCTCGACTCGAAAGAAATCCAAATTTGAAAAACTCGAAGAATAAAGCGAAAGGAAAACTGGCAGTATGATTTTAAGACGATCATACTCTAATATTGTACCAAAAAAGCAAAATGCAAAATTTACAAGTGACGACTGAATTATCGTTTTTGAATCGGTTATCTCTCCTTCTCTCTCTCTATCTCTCGATTCTCATCTCTCACCCAACAGGTCGTTGATGTATTCTTTTGGACATGCGAAAAGAAAAAGTGAAGAAAATTATGACTAATCAAGGAAATTGTACACGCACAAAAACTGTATCCATATGTAAAAAAAATTGCACTTACTAAAGAAAAAAAAAAAAAAACAAGAAAAAAAAAGGAAATTCGTAACCACCGCAACATCGAAGCTTCGCGTGCCTAATTTGGAATTCTCCATTCGTCATGTTTTTGCGAAGACATCGCGTATTTTATCCCGGCTGTCAGATTTTCAAGAATTTACCGAACAGCCCTTACAAATAGCACTCTCATGGCAAAATTCTTCCATTTTTCGTTTATATTCCCCACTACGAAAATGCGACCATCAAAGAAGAATCTTCGTGTAAAAAATTTGATAACGAGTTGCCGAAATAAAAGAGAAGCATTTATTCGCTTCATTGTTGCTAATTTATTACGAATTCTCATTAACCCGAAGATAGTGATTTTTTAAACGATATTTCCGAACGTTTATAATTATCGAGACGTATGAAGACGAAGCCCAGTCAAGATCGTTGCTAAAAAAAATAAAGGGGTAAATAGATATCACTCAAAATTCATTTTTCTAGAAACCTTTTTTAGTCATTTTTCTAAAAATCTTTTTAGGAAAGATTACCAAAAACGTTTATTAAATATTAAATTAATAGAGATATGAGTGTTATTGCAAAAAAAAACTCAACTTACCGATCGCATGTGTGGGGCTGTTTCCGGATAACGCGATGAAATTGATGGAAAACACGTCTCGGAGATATCAGTCGATTATAAATACCAAAGGCGACTGACCCACGCGCCAATAAGAAAGCATCGCGGTTTATATCGCGCAGTATGATTGTGTTTTATTTCCAATGCTTTTCTCGAATAGTTTACGAGTTTGTCCGTCCACGCTCGTGCCGAACAAACTGTATATCGTCCTGGTAAATTCACAATTATTTCCAACGCCCAATTTATTGTTGTATAATATTTATTATCTTCCATTCGCATCCTAAGCTACCGATTTCGCACGTTCGATCTCATGATATTTCATTTGTTTTTTTTTGTTTTTACATTGAATTAACAAGGCTCACACGGCATATTCGAGCACGTTCAATAAAGTTACGGCTACGCTATTACATCAGTTCTCACAATTGTTTTCCAAGTACATACAACGGTCGTTCGGAATGTAATCGCTAAAGTAATTATAATATTACAATATCAATGATAAAAATAATATAATATTAATGATATAATGATAATAGTATAAATACAAAATTTATTCTACGAAATGTAAAATTCCTCCTCCACTCGTATTCATCCGGTATATACTCAGTCATTGCTTTATTGTCACGTGAGTTGTTGATTTTTTTTTTTTTTTTGTTGCCGTTGGTGATAAAATTGTCAAACGATAACAGACGTATCCCGACGATTTTTTTTCTCTTTTTTTTTTTGTTTTGTTTCCTTAAGCAATAACTAGAACATTGTGTACATTTATGTGTTCGTGTATTTGTGTGTACATCTATATATACACCCCGTGACGACTCGATGGGCCCGAATAAGAAATCTCTTGCTACGGATATGTGCAAATTTTTGTCATGTTGAAGAAGCTCAAGTGATTCTTTTACGTTAATTGCCTTTTTGGACAATTTTGTTCCGTAAGTTTTGAGTCATGTCTTCCTACATCAAAAAATCAAGGTGGGTTCATCCAAAGTGTTGAAGCGTTAAAAATCATTCAGAAAAATAACTAGTTGTAAAATGAACATTTGTATCAGTTACAATAGAAATTTTTGCACGGTAAAAGATTTTTACTTGCAAATCTAAAGATTTACTAAAATCTTGAACTAATGTTCAACATTTATCGCGTGAAATTTGAAGGCAAGAAAGATAGGGGAAAATCCACGTTTCTGTTATCGAGACGATTGACACTTTCTGCAAAAAAAGAAACATTTCGTTGTCTCTGTTTGAGGGATGACGAAAGCTCTTGATTTTAGAAATATTAAAATTTTTGAAAAAAAAAAGAAGAGCAACGAGGCTAATTGTATCGTTGAAACCTCTTCGAACGGAAACAAAATTTTTTCAAGGATTTTAAATTCAATAAAAATTTGAAATGTAGGGGAAAGATGATCGAGATCGGTTGTTTTTGCAACGAGGCTACGCGAATTAAGGATTTCAAAGGATTTCGAATCCTTGTAAAAATCGACGAATATTCACGGGGCAATTGTAAATATGTTGCCAGAGTCTAAATCTGACACTATATTCCTTTTTTCTCGGTTTTTCTCTAAAATATTTCTGTATATAAATATACCGAGACTGTGATAAAAATGAGAAACCAAAACGGACAATAAAGTGTACCAGAGACAGAAGATATGCAAAACTAGGCATCGAAACGAATTGAGATTTCCTCTCAAACGTATCGATGTTAATATCGAAATGAAATCTCTTGGCAGTATTTCTTTTCCGTGTATCTTTTGTGTACCGAGACATATCGATTGTTTAATGACTTCTCGAGCTCTAATACAATTTTTTACTTGGACCATTCGCAATGAAAAATCTTTCGCAAATATTTTATAGAAAAATTTTCTAATGAAAAATAAATTAATCGTAAATATTAATTTACATCTGATTGGCCCTTTCACGGAATGACTCGTAAGATAGTCCGCAATGAAGATTCATTCGACAAACATTCAGAATAAGATTCATATTTCTATGAGTTTCCTCCAGATTAGAAACAAAATTTAAAAATAACAATTGGAAGTTTTTATTTTAAAAAACAACCGTTACGTTCTCTGTCGTATTTCTACATTGTTTTGGAATCATTGATTTTATTTGTGTATACATAAAAATAAAAAAAAATGTCGCATCCATCCAGAGGGCGCTCATATTAAAATTGGCCGAAGTCACTGCCATTAAGCCTTCAGAAAAGAAAGAAGAAACGCTGGTAACGTTCGTTTTTCTCTCAGACGAGCGATCATTGGAAAATCATTATAAGACTTACGAGAAATGGTATTTTTCAGAATGGACATTTTTACCGCGAATCTCATCAACATAAATTTCCAGAATAACGTAATCTTCAAGTACGTGATTCCCAAAAAGTAATCAGAGACTCACTCATCCTCCAGATTTCACAATTTTATGAGGTTACGTTTGGAACTATAAATGTGGGAATGAAATGACCCTATCACGCTCTTTTGCTTAGAAGAAATCATCGAACCGGTTTCTTCGAATGAGTCATTCAAATTTTGAGCCTTCGTGCACCCCACTCAAAAATGGCTGGGTTTTGTGGTTGGGACGCACAATTTTCATACAGTTGCCTTTTTACGCTCTCACTCATTCTCAGCCCCAAATCTTCAATTTCTTCTTTTGCGTTCCCTTAAATGCGAGCAGGTCCAAACGAGCCGTTGAACAATCGCGCCTCATGAGTAGCTTCCTCTTACACCTGAGCTGGCTTTGCCTTTCCGACGACCATCATTATCTTCTGCAGGAACTTCGTAAAGTTAACTGCAACATTTTTTTTAATCGTTTATCGGTTATTTGCAATGAATCTTCGACGCATCGTCGTGGTTTATTATTGCTTTTTATAAATGTCAACTTTCGTTGTACCAAAATAGAAAAGACTACGGAGGTCTGCGAACCTTCAAGAATTTTTGGTAATCTTCCATAGCAGCTGGAAGATGTACAATCGAGTCGTTTTTCAGTGTCATTTTTATTCGATAACTCGTTAACAATTCAAACGAATATATAGATTTTTATTAATATAACTCGTCCAAGAAATTCGTAGATTTTATTGATTTTCACTATTTATTTATTTATTTATTTTTCTGATAGAAAAACGATTTTTTAAAACATACTGACGAGATAAAAATCGATCAGTTTTTCAGAGTATTTTCTATTATTGATATAGGTAAGGTACCTGACCCATTTAAGGCCCAGTGTCTAATAAAATCCACGTTTTAAATATCCAAAACTACAAAGTCAAACAAATAGAGCTCTGATCGTTGAGTGTCTAATTTCGAATGGCCGCAATTGCCATAGCAACCGCCGAATCTTTATTCTAATTATATGTAGTGGTTTATCAGCACTATACATGTTGTTATCAAAATTTAAGTTTAAAATTGAAGATTATTATTATTATTATTTTTTTGTACGAAGTTACAACGAGTATGGCCTTATTAAGAAACAGTGGTCTGAATAGGGCCCAGAAGACTCTTTTTTTTAAAAAAAGCTTAAACTTAATAGTGAACATTGTTTTCTGAAACGAAATTATTATTCATACGTTGATTATCAAATAAATGGTTAAATTAACATTTTTGTTTTATTTTAATATTCATAGTTCTTTTTTTGTACTTAAAAACAAATAAGGTGGGTTTTGCATTGGTCAGGTACTTTACTTATATTTTGCTATTTTACCTGATTTTCATACAATGCTCGATTTTCTTTTCGTTTTTAGAGTTTAGTTCGAAAGGTTTCCCTAAATATGCAAGTGTGCTGTTGGCGTTTATGTTTACGATCCTGCGTGCTAAATCATGATGTTAAATGGTGTCAGCAATTGTGGAACAACCAAATGATTCAACTGTGCAATTAATACGATAAAAAGTGTGTAAATCTTGTCTTCATTCTTGATGATATATTTCGAATATTTTGTAAATATCAATCGATGAAGGATGCCTCGAAGATTAACGAGCCACACCAGCCTACAGCCCCAAAAATAATTTCCAAATTCCGATGTTTTTCCGAGGAAATGGTTGTTGAAAAAGAAATACATTTTTTTTCAAAATCAAAGGTACATTTTTACAAAATTCACAATAAAATACAGAATGGGCAACAACTACGACTGCTTGCAAATAATAACATCTCTTTTGCGATGTTTAACGATGATATCGTCTTCACTTGATTAATTGAATAATTATAAAACCACGTCTCATTTAAAAGTGATTATCCGTTACATTTGAATTACGCGTGTTAATTTTACATCCCTGAGTTTTGTTTGGGTTTGATTCCCTAACCGTATAAAAATAAAGCTTAATCGAAATAAAAAATATTAGTTAGGTAATAAAGCATGCGTGAAGTATGAAAGTATTGAATATGTAATAGTGTGCTTGAAAACCTTATTCTTTTTTTGGTCCAACGACTACCATGGTCTTCTGAAGAAATTGGGTGACGGCGCCTGTAGAAATAATAAAATTAAAGAGTAAAAATAATAAAAATATAACAATAATGTAAAAGTCGATGAAAAATTGGATTTTTTTCAGGAGACTTCGGTTGTGTTGAAGAATAATTAAAGATGCAAGGGTATTGCATGATTATTACGGGTCGTATCGACGATATGAGAAAAAACTGTCTAATGTTTAAAAAAGTAAAAAAGAAATCTTGTATGCGAAGCGATTTGCTAGATAGATCTTAAATCATTTCCAGACGAGGCAGATTTTATTCCTGCTCTATTTTTCAAAAATTCGATTTTTACCCAGTGGAATATGTTGAGTAGAAAGTTTCGACGATTTCAAAAGTCCATCTTTTAAAAACTTTATTTACTATAACATATCAAGAATAGAATTAACATGCAATCAGCAATTCCTTATCAGTTGAAAAAGTCTTCAGGTTTTTCTACTTCGAGTTTTTTTCGAATTTGTATTTTTGAAATTTTTGTTTTCTTTGGTGACCGCGTAGTTTTAGGGCAATACATGGTCTAGATTTTGGCAATAAACTACCAATTAAAATTTTTTCTTTAAACCCGCCGTTTAATAATGAGCTATACTAATAAATAATATTTATTTTTGAATTTCGGGTAAAGCTATCATGAATTATTCCGACTGCCACAAGGATTATTTCTAGATAAATTTGAATCGTCTCAGAGGATACTTTTTTCGAAGTACTTTTAAGTAGTCTTCGAAAACCAATTTTCAACGATTGAATCTCCTAATTTCTTTGATAAACACTTTTCTAAAATGTAGTTTAAACGTTTTCCTCTAATATACTTAAACTTTGAATTAAAAAAGTCCCTATCTATATTAAAAAAGATAGAAAACACGTTTATTTATGCTTCAAAATTCATGCAAACTCTTAACTCGTAATCCTAAAGTTAAAAAATCAATTTTAAAGTTTAACTATTGAATAAAATCGTTATTCTTACCGACTCCTGTCTGGAAGAATTTTGGCTTGTTTTTGCAAGCTACGAACGCAAAGTAGACGGGTATCGATGACAATATCATTAATAAACCATATCCTGTAACATAGACAAGAAAAGTGCATACTTTGGTCATTTCGAAGTTCATGATAACAAATAAAAATTGTGATAACGATAAAAAGAGAGAGAGAGAGAGAGAGAAGAATTTGAATTCGATTTACGTGTTTGGGTCAAGGTCACACGTTTCGATATTACGTATAGCGATTGAGAGCTTTCCAAAAAACGAATACTATTATTTCGTCGGATTAACCCTGACCTACTTAAATCACAAGATTTCCCTCCGTATCGTTTTCGAGCCGATCTTGGAATCTTACCTGTCTCCACAGGACTGGCGTACATTGGTACAACAGTCACAAATAACGTGCCGAGTATATACACGATGGGAAACGTCAAATTGACTTTTATAGGCCTCGGAAGATTAGGCTGTGCCCACCTGAGCCACGGCAGACACACCACGGAGACACCGATGCTCAACTGAAATGAGTTAATTCGCGCGTTTACTTCGAGTTCAGGGTCTCAGATGAACTATGGAACATTTGCCGAGCTTCCTCTTAAACGCGGAATTAAATAATTGCCTAATTTAATCGTGCCGAGCGAAGAAAATGTTGATGCTCTTCCGTTGTTATCTTAACAATGTTATTTGTTGAAAAAGGCGATTTTTTCAATTTTTCATTTTTCGGTGAGTTCATTTTTTTCATTAATTCAATTGCTAGCTTTTTTCACTAGTTTTTAGAATGGAAAATACAACTTGAATTGCAATTAGATTAGACCGTACTAATACAGTATTATTTATTTAATAAACAGAGATTTAATATTCTATTTGAGAAATATTTAATAACGAAAGTAATTTCTATTTAATAAATAATCTATTTAATAAATAGAGATTACTTTCGTTAATATCGTATTTATTCGTATTGTATTTAATCAGCGCTCTATGATAACGAAAATTGTATAATTAGTCAAACATTATAATTAGAAAAATATTAGATGTTGGAATGAAAAACGTAGTAATTTTTGGTCTAAGAATTACTCTATATGTGTCAAATTTAATCGTAATCGATTCAGTTGTTTAAACTTTAAATTATTTTTGTGAAAGTTCGATTTTTTTTTCGTTATCTATGAGCAAATGAAGAATTTTTATTTTGATTGATTCAACGGAACACGTTAATTTCTACTAATCAGAAATTCGAAAAATGGAATTGCTAATGCCCCTTTATGATTTACTTCTTCGATAGAAATATATTTCTCGAGAATGGGCGCGACGGTATTAATATTTATAGACGATTCGCTGCTGGCGATCTCGCGATTGATCCACATGTAATTGAAGATTTTTTTTACTCGCCAACTTGCTCGGTTCAATATCTTTAATACAAAAGACTCCTTTCGACTCGAAAAATAATAGAAACGTTTTGAACAATTTGTACTCACCCAAGTGACGAATCCTACGTAATTTATCAACGCGACGATGTTGGAAGATGTCAAATAGAGCATCGACAAAAGTGCCTAAACATTTGGAAAAACAAATTACAGGCAACCATAGTTTTGTAATGATTTCTGTCAAAAATGCTTTCATTCACACATCAGATCGAGAGATCGTTTAACGGTCACTGTATAAAATAGCAAAACATTAATTTTAATCCCGATTTATTCAGAGATCATTGATAAATACAATATATGAACGAAGTGAAAAAAATGTTGAATTTAACTTCAATTATTATTGGAGAAAGTTAAAGTGGAAAACAAATATTTCTAAGTATTAATTTATTATTAAAATAGCTATTTGAGAGGCTCACATGTAGGAAACGAGCTAGACTTCTAAATTTACAGTTTCCCCATTTTGGTCTAGGTACTTTTTCCAGTAATACCTCAAATGACGTCTTTACATTGAAAATCTCAATGAAGACTGCAATTATTTTTTTATTTGTCGGGGTTTTGAGACTACACTTTGAAAAATGAAAAGCAGAGGAACGTCTGTCCAAGAAAAGTTGTAAAGAACTCACCATGCATATGACAGCTGGTGTAGGTGTTAACCTTGAGGTCTGGATCATGGTCAAAATTTCAGGCATTTGTCCTTCGCAAGCTCCAGCGTAGAATAAACGTGACGAGGTCAATAAAATGCCATTGACCGCGCCAAAAGTCGAGAGAGCTACGAATACTGGTATCGTCCAGGCCATAACTCCGAATAGCTGATTCGCGTATGTCTGCATTGTTTTTTTGAAAAAAATGCAACAGCATTAATAAAGTTGCGATTTTCACCGAAATTGCTGAAGCAAATCGACCTGTCATTGATGGTCGAAGAAGATTGCAATATCCTTACCACAGCGACAGCTCCACTGCCCAAAACCTCGACTGGACTCAAAGTGGTATAGAATGCCATGTTGGTTAAAACGTAGATTACCGTCACGAGCGCGCAGGAGATACCAATAGCTTTTGGTAAGTTTCTCACTGGATCCTTGAGCTCTTCGATTATGAAATTCAGATAATTCCAACCGTTGTAAGCGAACAATCCTGAATAGAAGCTCAGAGCTATGCTGGTCACTTCGGTCTTCGTATTATCGAACGTAAAATATTCCGTGTGTCCTGTTGAAGCATTTTGAAATTAACGTCACCGACGTCAAACATTGATTCCGGTATAATACTGTTTATTGATATTTCATAATTTCTCATTGAATTTGATATTTCATAATTTTACAATGAATTTGAAATTTCATAATTTCACAATGAATTTGAAATTCCATAATTTCACAATGAATTTGAAATTTCATAATTTCACAATGAATTTGATATTTCATAATTTCACGATGAATTTGAAATTTTATAATTTCACAATGAATTTGAAATTTCATAATTTCACAATGAATTTGATATTTCATAATTTCACAATGAATTTAAAATTTCATAATTTCATATTTTATAATTTCACATTGAATTTTAAGTTTCATAATTTCACAATTGAATTTTAAATTCAATTGTGTAATGTAATTCTTTTGTCCGATTTGAGAATTTTTTAAAAAAAAACAACCGTTCATCTACTAATATCACATCGTCTAGCCAAATATCACGAAATCCCAATGAGCCATTGTCGAAATCCATGGTAATCTACTATTGAGCTCGTTTTTTTATTTTTACATATAAACCTATAGCTATACGTTATATTCAATATTTTATAAACGTAAGCCTTTTATTTTGGTTAAGATATGACAGCTATGGTAAAAAAGGTGAAAATCCTCGGTTACTTCTACTCTTACCATTTATCGAGATTGGATCGAAAACCGATCCGAACAATTGGATCCAACAATAAATGAATCCGCGTTCGAAAATACACGAAAATTGGTGCTCTTCGCTTTATCTTCGATGCCGTGAAATACGATGAGAGGAATAACGAAGAGTTAAAAAAAAAAAAATCGTAATGTACGAGTGTTCGAGTTTAACCGACGAGCTCGTAAGCTACGAGCTTTCTTCTCATTCGAAGGGTAAAGGTCTCGGGAGATGGTGGCGCGAACTCGATCTTTCATCAGTGGATTAGATATTTGTCCCAGTGAGTATGAATCGACGAGGAACGTGGTTAAACCGAGGGATCAATGGAGCGGTGGATTGGACCAACAAAGGAACATATATATACATATATATATATATACACTCACACGAGTATAATCGTGGGAGAACGAAGTATAAAAATCCAAACGAGTTCTATTTCTTTGGAGGAGCCTTTAACTCTTACTTTGCATAAGAGGGAGGAAAAAAAAAAGAGGAGAAACAAAAGTCCACTTTGCTGGTCGAAACTGCGAACGAAAGAGGAGAAGACGTTAGAGAAGAAAAGAAAGAGGAGAAAATGATTCGTGCAAGCTTTGAATAGTCCAATTTAACCGATATTCTTTATACACGCGACGTTTGTACCCGGCGTGACTTCTACCGTCGCGGACGTATTTAGTTCGGCTATTTGATTGGGCAAATTGTCTCGTCCGGTAACAGGACGACGCTGTGAAAAGACAGGAGAAGTATAACAGTACAGCCAAATGTATACAGACGTGTATTCATAGCTCCGACCATCATTTATATACGTTTGTATATTACATTAATCAAGATAGCGATCGCAGAATTTATTTGATTAATTCACGCGTATCAACACGAACGTAAGCATTCTTTTTACCCATCAATCATATCGGGTCATAGAGAACAACCAAACGTCTCTATACATTCCGAACTTCCGGTCCGATCGTTCGGCTTAATTGCAATTAATTGAAAAAAAAAGAAAAAAATTTGTAATCTTTCGCACAGCTTCGGATGGCTAACGGAAGAAATACGAAGCTGCCAGTGTACACGTTCATATTTTAAACACACGGCAGGGTCCTTCGTGATTATTTCTGTTTCTTTTCTTCATGGTTAAGCTACCGTGTCAATTCAAGCGTTCTAATATGAAATTTCGAAAAATCGTCGAAAAATCTTCGAAGTATATGGTAAATCGCAGACCGAAGATAAACTTGCGATTTTATCGAAACAACCTTTGATTGAACTCCAAAAGCGTTTTTTTTTCGAAGTTAGATTGTCCGCAGTTTTTCTTTTTATTAATTATTATTTACATCTTTTTATTGTTTATTGACAATGTCGTTGTCATTTTTCAACTCGTTTTTTAAATTGAAGCGTGATTAAACATAAATACACAGTTAAGTATTTGCCGATATCGTCTATGTTAAGAAAGAACTTGATTTTTTAGTTTGCTTGGGTTTGGGAACTCAGAAATTTTACATTTTATGAGTTTTAAAACCTAAATTTATTAATTTACCTAGAAAGAAATCTCCAATTAATTTCTTAATCGTACTACTTATTCCTACAGTGATTTTTCTTTGAAAAATTAAGATTGAATAATCAATAAGTCTTTAATTATCAAAATTATTAATAATATTAATAATTCAATAATAATTAATATGTAATTAATATTAAAAATTAATTATTAATTATAAATAAGAAATTAATAATTCATAATTTGAATAATGAATAAATCCTGTAACTCCTCGTATGAGACGATTTCTCGATGACTAGGAGTTTTCTACGAGACCATGGCTTGTGGGAGGCCTCCAGGAATAAAGTGGAAATCTTCGTTAATCCGAACTACAAAGGACTCCGCTCAGACACAAGAGCGTCCTTTCCATGTACGAAATACGCCTTATCACTCGTGTGTACCGAAAACAATTTCATTAACTGCTCTCGAGAAGCTCGAGGATCACGATTGAGCAAGCGACGAGTGCTTAGAGCTTAAATCTCCGTTGTCCTCTCGTTCGTACGACTGGGCAACTATCGATCTCAAGATAGTGGAAGCCCTCGAAGTTATACAGGGAAGTTGTTGAGTAGAGCGACAGACAATTTAGCAACGATAGAAGAGTACCAGTAATTGCTTTAGAGGAAGAATCGAGTGCAATCAATACCAAGGAACCAACTCCTACCTCAACAAATTCTTTGTTTCTCGCAGGTTAAGAGCCTTCGATATATTGTCATTTTGAAAGGACAATTGGAATAAGACATTGATGCCTTTTTAAGCTTTTTTTTTTTAAATCGTAAGCTCAAGCGAAAGATAAAGTGACTCTAGAATTCAACTTAAATCTGCCAAAACGCAGTAAATTTGGAAACTTTAAATATTTTGCTTTCTTTTTTTTAAATCGTAAACTCAAGCGAATGTAATCCTAACATTGAACTAAAATCTGCCAAAACGCAGTAAATTTAGAAACTTTAAATTTTAAGCTTTCTTTCTGTAAAATCGTAAACTCAAGCGAATGTAATCCTAAAATTGAACTAAAATCTGCCAAAACGCAGTAAATTTGAAAGCTTTAAATTTTAATCTTTCCTTTCTTTAAAATCGTTAGCTCAAGCGAATAATAAAGTGACTCTAGAATTGAACTTAAATCTGCCAAAACCCAGTAAATTTGGAATTCCTCAAACGTTTCCCCATTTTAACGGATAAAAATTAACAGAGAATTTATCAACGAAACAATTTCGCATGATTAAAAAAAAAAATAAAACTTTAATGTTGTCTCACCTGTAGCGAATTGATAAACTCCGGTCGCGATGATCACACAGAGGGCCAGAAGCTTCGCATACGTGAAGACATCTTGAACTCTCGTTGCCCATTTGACGTCCCAACAATTCACGAAAGCTAGGGTGCCTGCGCCAAAAAAAAAAACACAAATTAACTCCTCATTTCCAAAAGCAACGTGATCAAAGTTCCAACGAGCAGTAGCTAGTTTGGAGCAGAATCTGAGCTCGATCTTGAGAATTAAAAAATGGCATCATTTAAATAAACTCGAAACTGAAATCAAAAAAAAAATTTTTTTTAAATGAGCTCGACGTTGGGAATTTAAAAATGGTCTCATTCAAAATAAACTAATGGCTCGAAGGCTTTCCAGAAGTGTACGAATCGATTCCATACAAGAGTTGATAAAATCCCTGATTTATAACGGCGGCAACTTGCATTTTCACAATCGTTCGTGGCTCAGCATTGGATAACTCTGATCGACCCACTTATTTCGAGGTAACACCGAAGCGAAAACATTCTTCCACGTTGGAGAACAAAAAACCCGATGAGAGAAACCTGGACACCAATTCATCGAAGTGTGTCCTTGGTGTCGATAACTATAACAACGCGAAAGAGCGTAATCATCGTGATCAGAGAGACCGCGAGGAAACGCTCCCAATTTTCCTAATTGCTTCTTGGACGATGCCGATCCCGTCCGGAATCTCTCGCAACTGAAAGAACTCCGGACTCATCAACGGTCCCACATATTATTCATCATCCCACCACCGAGGAGATAACGCTTTTATGATTAGAATTTAACAAAGCTCAGCATATCCAAATGCTTTTTATCGCGATATCCAGAAACACGTTTGTTCTTCGAACACCTCTTTAAATTCCGTTGCAAATTTTTCAACGTTTTTTTTTTCGTATTGCTCAATTTATTAGATGCAACACGAAACCTATTTTTCTTTAACATTCGATGTCATCGTTTTTAAGAACCCAGTTTTTTTTTAATTCAACGATAAGATCTTTGCAATTTCCTTTTTTTTTCTTTGAGGTTTTACTTTTTTTTTTATTTTGACGGAAAACAAAATTTCTGAGATTTTTTTTACATAGCTGGTACATTATTATGAACATGGACAAGCCATTTTTCCATAAATTATCGTCTGAAATACATATGCTTATTACTGCAAAATTATGAAGTGAAAAATTCGAAATTATTTTATGTATTACTCTATCAAAAGGGAAAATGCCTTAAATTTTCCGGAATTGCGGCGATTCTTTAATATCCTTCCAGTAAGATATGAAATCATTCCACGAGAATTGCACTTATTTTTGGCGCATATATTCATAATGTATTTTAATCCTGAGCTTAAACAAAAGCGTTTTTTTCGATCGCTGTCACGTTATATACCAGCGAATCGAGGAAAAATTGAAAAAAAAGGCAGAGTATTATGAAGGATTGAGAAACAAAGGAAACTCAATCAGCATCAGTCAATTCGAGTGCGTTTTGAATCTCGACGAATCCTCTTAGGATTGAAAAAAAACGTACGATCGACGAGTCTTATTGTCTGCGTTTATTGCGTTCGCCTGCGTGTCGATATTTCATCAGAGAAGCCTTTTCAGTCTACGGTCTGGACTGGGATCGAAAATCGATTATTGTGACCAGTGGTTTTCATCCTCACTCAAAAATACTCAATCTATTATTATTTTATCATCTTTCGATTTTTAAGAATTTTTAAATATCCATCCGGTACCATTTTAAGTTTTTTGGGAAAAAAAGAAATATCAGACGCAGAGCTTGATGGTTTGGTTGGATTGAAAAATAATCGAAGTATTGTTATTATTTTCTCATCTTTCGAATTTTTAAGAATAATTCAATATCATTTATCATTTAATACTTTTTATATTTACCATTTAACCATTTGTACCATTTTCTATTTTTTAGGAAGAAAACGTAATATCAGACGCAGAGCTTGATGGTTTGTTTAGGTTGAAAAATAATCAATGTATTATTATTTTCTCATTTTCTCAGCCCAAACAAACCCAAACAAACTCATCCTTTAAATTTTTAAGAATTTTTAAATATTCATCCGGTACCATCTTAACTTTTTTTTAGAAAAAAAACCGCATGTATTATAGGCAAAGCTCGATGATACGTTATTCGTTTAAAAATAATTTGAGCCTCAGAAAAATGACGTTTAAAAAATGGTAACTATTTCTCTTTCTTGCACTCGAATGTCACGTGACCCAACTAAAATTGGCCATTAAATGGACAATAGCACACAAACATAGAGGAGTAGATAGCGTTGTCTCTTTTTCCAATAATATAAAATACTCCAACGTGAAAACAATATTGGTTTCGAGTATATCCGAGTCTCAAATTATTTTCAAACGTTTATTACGAAAAGAGACGTACGAACGTTGTCCCTGACCGTGATTCTGTAACGTGAGTACGAGGAGGAAAAAAAGTTCATCGACTGGATGTTACAGTTTGATTCGGAGTGTTAGGAAAAGCAAACGAGTTTAGCTGGTCCCCAACAGAACCGGGGGGAAGTTGTTTCCATTGGTAACTGGATGTCGAGGGATTCTTCAGCAACGGTCGTTCGATTGAATCTGGCTCAATACGAATGTGACTCTGGTAATTGTCATCCACATTTGTCGAGAGTGCGATAATGAACTTCTCGTTTAAAAAAAAATAAGAGAGAATCCGTGTTGACCTCACATATTGAGGAGGTTATAATCGTCGAGAACGTTACCCCCTGCTACGCTGACAATTATGTGATACATACGTCACCTTACAATTGGATCGACGACGAGACCTCGACTAACGGATAAACGGGATTTTTTCATTCTATCGCTGTAAAATCAAGATATTAAATACTTCGAGGAACCGAAGAAATCGACCTCGAGGCTTTAATGACCAAAGAATGGAATCTTGAAGATTTATCATCGCTTTCTAGGAAATAGACTACCAAGAATCGTGAGAAGTCTATTTCTTTTGGCCACTAGCTACTTCCGTTTCAATTCCAATTTATTCCTCTTCCGGATCGATAAAAATCCTTTACTATAGGAGAATGTTTCCTCGAAGCGGATTCTCCAATGTTTTCCAAGCTAGCTTCCTATTTGTTTGGGTTTGTTTGGGTTATTATTTCTTTTGGCCACTTTCCATTTTAATTTCAATTTATTCCTTTTCTAGACCAATAAAAATCCTTTACCAACAAACCCCAACAATTCTGGATCCTAATGCGATCATATTGGACCTAATCTACGTTGAATCTAATACCTTCATGATAGAGAGCCATTTATTATAATAAATTGAAGTTCGCGTTAATAATTCTTATGGACATTGATTCGCTTTGTAACCTGTACAATTCTGGTCGTGCATCAGCCAAAAATGATTATTAATGGATTTCCAAAAAAAGATGGTGCGGGGCAGCCTTTTTGATAATTCAACATTGACGAGTATTTTACACACGAGAAGCTTCAACGAGATTTTCAAATGTACCAAAGTGTCATCAAATGTAATTCAATTAGATACAATAACGACAACGGGCACCGACGAAGAGTATGCATGATAGCAACCAAACGGTTCGTGAAACCTTCGTGGCGACACGTGACGTCGGAATACAGGAGGAACAAGGAAGACAATTTATAAACGGAGTGGCATCGATAAAAGACAAAAGAAAGACGAAAAATTAAAGTTGCTCTTCCTTGCGCCTGCGCAACGTGGCGTAATCCGTTTGAATGTTGCATCAGTCGAAACTTGCTTACGATAGTTCTTTTTTTTTTTTCACCGAAGAGACATTGATCTGTTGTCCCGCGTGGATAGAATTTGCCAACTTCTTCACTGTCCCAACGAGTGATAATTGCCTACGATGCTGCAATATTCTCATTGTTGATTGTTGGGTTCAGATTTTTTATTTTTTTAGTAACTATCGTAATTGAAGGCTTTTCTAGTCACCGGCAATAACAAGAATCGAGTTTCCTGTCTCGTTGATGATTGAGGAAAAATGATGCACATTCGACACGTTGAAGTAGGGATTTCTTTCGCATTTTCTTCGTTTGGGTTTTTTTGTTTTTTTTTTTGGATTTATCTCGCATTTACCTCGTTTGGGTTTGTTTGGATTTATCTCGCATTTACTTTGTTTGGGTTTGTTTGGATTTATCTCGCATTTACTTTGTTTGGGTTTGTTTGGATTTATCTCGCATTCATTTTTTGGGTTTGTTTGGGTTTATCTCGCATCAAATGATAAAATACTTGATTTTCTTGGCGATAAGACGAATCCTTATAAAAACGATGAAAGTTGATCGAATTTGAAAATCCCATTAGCTCGTTTCGATAAAATAAAACGAAAACGTAAACTCACATATGCAACAAACGGCGAGCAATCTGGCGGCGTCGTCCGGTGGTGCACAATCCGGAAAGAAGGGCTTCATTACGTAGATACTGAAAGTGAGGGCAACGATCGCTTGACTGCAAGGTCTGACGATCATGCATTCGACCCAGAGCCTCATGAAGGCCAAAAAGGGCCCAAACGTCTCCATTATGTAAGCGTAATCGGCACCCGATTTTCTAATCATACAGCCCAACTCGGCGTAGCAGTAAGCTCCGATCTGTTATACGAAAAGAAATAAGAAATCATCAACAAGACCGCACTTCTGTGATTTCTAATCATCTGGACAAAAACTCATGCCTGAGATCCTGAAAAAAGGGTGAAACTCTTCGACCCGGGAGCGTCAGAGAGTTTCGCCCTTTTTTCAATTTGAATTTTTCGAATTGATCGATTTTTTAAAAATTAATTCAGATTTTCACGTAATCACTCAGAAGATCAACTTTTCTCAAAGTTATGATAAGCTTATCTTTTGAATGATTACGTAAAAATTTGAATGAACTTAAAACAAAAATTTTTTCAATATAAATTCGATCAATTCGAAAAATTCAAATTCAAAAAAGAGTGAAATTCTTTGAGACTTCGAAGATAAGATTATCCTAACTTTTCTCAAAGTTACGATAATCTTATCTTCTGAGTGATTACGTAAAAATTTGAATGAACTTAAAACAAAAATTCGTTCAATTCAAATTCGATCAATTCGAAAAATTCAAATTCAAAAAAGGGTGAAACTCTTTGAGTCTTCGAAGATAAGATTATCCTAACTTTTCTCAAAGTTACGATAATCTTATCTTCTGAGTGATTACGAAAAAATGAGAATTATAAAAAAAAAAAATTCGATAAAAAGAAACAAAAATTCGGCCAAGTTTATCACGGTAAATACGCCCGTCGCGTTTAATCGTTTACGCTTCGTCGACTCGATTAGAAAAATCGATGCGTAAAAATGCACTTGGAGACATAATTGTTCGTGATAAAACAGAAAAAATGGAGAGAGAAAAATTAAACCTGTCACCACTCACCGCCGGGCTTAATCGACTCGACCAAGCGAAAAAGCATTCATGCGTATCAATCGGAAATACAGCGATCGCTGATAAGAACAAGACACATGTGTAAAGTACAATGAGAACGCTCTTTTTTAAAGGCTTTATTGAAATCATTGAATTTTTTATTTGTTTCGACATTCCGGGACAAATTGTTTGACTTCCGCTCTGGTTAATGGCAGTTCGGGGTTAAACCCTGTTGCGACGGGCTCTTATTCTTATCTTTGTTCTTATTCTGCCTTTGTAACGTCTATTGTGTTCAAGTTCAGGTTTATCATATTATTTATCATTATTTTTTATTACTTATTTTAATTTGCTTCGAATTCTAGTTTATGTTTAATTTATTTTTATTTTTATCTCTATTTTTGCTATCAAGTTATGTTAAGTTTTGCCTAAACGTGCTTTTTTATTGTACTTTGTAGTTTAAGTTTAATTTATGTTTAATTTACTTTGTTTAGTCTATAATTTCTATTGTTAATTTATTGATTTCATTTTTCGTATCGTCGATGCGCCTGCCAAAATCGTTATGTGCATTTTTTTAAATTCTTATTTTTCGCTAGATGGCCAATCGAATAAATACGTCCATCAATCATTAAATAAAATAGTTTATTGTTTCCCCACAATTTTGTTGACACAAAATTTATTTTTGTTAATTAATTTTTTCCAATAATTATTTTATGCACATTTTTAATATATATAATTTTTTTCTCGAAAATCCCCTAGGGAGTAATAAATCCTATAAATAAATAAATCGTATAAATAAACCAATCTACTCACCATCGAAAATATTCCAGATGCTGTCCACACCAGCAGACTTGCATTTACGCTTCCTGTGTACTGAAGAACCCCGGTTGGACTTACGAATATACCTGAACCAATGATCGAACCAACGATCACTGTAACCCCGTTCAACAGGGACATCTTTGCCTCGAGCTTGATCTCGTTGTTCGCAGCATCACCGTTCGTCGTCACCGGATCGTAAGAGCCTTTCTCACCGTCTTTAATACTACCCTGCTTCGACATCTTGCCTGAAAATTCAAAAAAAATATTCAGAAACAGAAGATTCAAAAAAAATTCAGAAAAAGAAATTTCAAAAAAAATTCAGAAAAAGAAATTTCAGAAACAAATTTCAAAAAAGATTTCAAAAAAATGTCCAAAAAAAAACGCTTCACTTTTCGGAAATGTCAAGGAGGCAAAGGGTGTCCAAAATAATTCGGACGTTCAAAAGATCATTCACAAATTTGAAAAAATCGATGTTTTTTTTCCTATGAATTGATTGTTCAATTTTTTAAGAATATTCTGTTGAATTTTTGCAACCAAATTTCAAGAATTGTTGGAGTTATCACAAAAAGACGCGTATTTTTCAAAAATATGTTTTTCCCAACTGCTGGAATGATTACGCCGAAACTATTCCAGCGATTTCGATGAAATTTTTACACGTCTTCGTTAAATCATGAGTTTGTTGGCAAATCTCAATATTATTTTGAATTCCGAAAATAAAACCTACTTTTGCCTTCAAATATAGCAAAAGTTTCATTAAAAATCACAGAATTGACTTTATTAAGCTGCCATTTGCTGAATTTTGCACATATTTCCAAATTCAAAAATCTACTTGGCAGTTTTGAGCGAATTTGGAATTTTGCTGAAATTCCAAAATCGAGGTTCACCAACAGCGTATGGGTTTCTTTGGGTTGCCTTTAAAATCGTTTTAATTTTTTTTCAATCTTCTTCTAAACATTAATGTAGACGATGGGCAATTTGCATGAAAAAAGTGTATATATTTTTTTCAAACAATTAAAATATGAAACAAAACATATTTTCAAGAAAACCATCATTTTCGAGCTTGTAAATGGTTTTTCTGACTTAAAGACTGAAAAGTCGAAAAAACAACATATGGGGAAAAACACGCGAAATATGCTTTCTCGCGATCTTATATTTCTAAAACCAGCATGTGTGTTGGTGGTCAATAAGTTAGCCCTGATTTTACTGAATAATGCATTTGCCACCTTGGACGAGAATTCGCAGGGTAAGAAAATAAAACAAAATTGAATGGGTCGAGGAAAACGGTCGGTAACAAATGGTGATTTTATACGTTCAGCCGAGCAGTTCTCAGATGTTTTCGATTTATCTGAATACGTGAATACCCACGGTAATTTATGGTTAGATAAAATTGCACCTGCAAAATCAAGTCCGAAGGAACTTGGCAATGAGATTCGTTGGTTCGCCGGAAGTTCAATTCACTTTCTTCCATATTCTATTGGAGACAATAAAAGAAAAAAGGAATCCATGACAGCTTTCCCTTTTCCCTTCCCTTTTCACTTCCGTGCAAACATATTTAACATTCCATTGCACAATGCCTTCTGGTCGTATTCTTTCATTGAACGTTATCACCAATAACAGTTATAGCAGCAATTGGAGCAAGAGTTTATTTCAGTAGACAGTCGAGAGTAATTGTTATGAAATTTTACGTTTTATCGTTATAAAACATTTTCCGAGAATTTTATTAACGGAATCGTGTTTACGGAGATTGGCCAATGAGAGAATGTATTTTCCATTTTCAAAACAGCCGATCGGTCTCCTAGTATACGTACGATTTAAACTTGTTTTTGTCGACAATGGACAGTCGGGATCCGAGTTATTTGCATAGAAATGCGAATAGCGAGACAACTGAGAATGTTGCTCGAACGACTTTCGACGAAACTAATTTATTCCATTGAAATACATTTTTTTGGAATTTTTCAAAGGCTGAGGAGTTCAGTTGAAATTCTTCAAAAGTTCTCGTCCGCGTATTGTCAATACATTTTACTGGGTACGTTTGGGTTTGTTTGGGTTCGTTTGGGTTTTTCTTCCACGCATTGTCACTTAATTCGACTGTTTACGTTTCACAAACTAAAATATTCCATTGAAATTCATTTTTCCTGTATTTATTAAAGGTTGAGGAGTTTAGTTGAAATTCTTCGGGAGTTTGGAAGGTTTGCCCTAATATATTCTGCTTGAACCCCAAAATTCGTCCGCGTGTAGGTACCCTATTAAAATTGATTTTCCAGAAAACGCTGAATTTCCAACTATTATTAATATTTTATCAATTCTCTTTATCATATATATCTCTATATATTATATATACATTATTATTTCTCTACGATAATGAAAATTTCGTAATAAAATTATGTATTTTACTCGAATATTAAAATCAGAAAAATATAAAACGTCAGATTCGATATTAGTAAAATATTTGAAACGATACGATATTTTATACAGACGTATTTTTATTAAAATCAGGCTTTTTTCGTTTTATTCCATTATACTTTATTTTTACATAATTACATTATATTTTAATTAAATATTATTAAACTTGGAACAATATCAATTAAATATTCAATACATGTACTAAGTTTCATCAAAATCGTTTCAGCCGTTTAGTCGTGATTGCGGAATAAACATTCGAAGAAACTTGCAAACTTTCGCGTTTATATTATATTAGTAAGATATCTGTATGGAAATATGGAGCAGCAGCAACGATTACGCACTGCAATGTTTTTCATCGTTGAACGGTGATAATCCACACTATTACAAAATGTTAGATGATACGGTCTTTATCTTAGGTCGGAGACCCCGAATAAATCATTTGTAGATTTCCCTCTTTATTGGGTTCGCGGCATTGGTCCTCCTAATCGTTCGCGCATTGTCACTTCATTCTACCGTGTTCGTTTGGGTTTGTTTGGGTTTATTTAGATGTGTCCGGGTTGTTTGGATTTTTTGCGTCGTTTGGGTTTATTTGTGTTTGTTTAAGTTCGTTTGGATTTGTTTGGGTTTATTTTCTTTTTTTTTTGGGTTGTTTGGGTTTATTTCGGTAGGTTCGGAGTTGTTTGGGTTCATTTGGGTTTTTCGTCTCAAAATCACTCGAATTAATCTTTTTTTTGTTAAATACTTATCGTTTACAATTTATCGTTTATGCAAAGTGTGAACTGTAACAAAGTCAAAATTCATACGTGACGATTTTTGCGTCACAGCTGGAGTAAAAATCATTGAAAAATAGCCAACTTTTACAGAACCCTTGTATGGGAATTCCTCTATGGAATTTCTTGTCTTTTTTTATTGTTTGTCGATAATACAAGGCAATGCACCTTTAGGTAGAAAATTCCAAAAATTAAAGAAGGTAGATAGTTCGAAGTAACATGTAAAATGAAGGCTAAATTGTTCCCACTATTTCACACCCACTAAACACGCCTTTATTATCAGTACCGAACTTTTGTAATTGTCGAGTTTAACAAAATACCTCAGAAAACGATCGGTCTTATTTTCAGAGTGAAATATTTATTTATTGCGGAATATTTGTTTCTGTCGTCAAATAAGTCTGGCAGGGCACATAGAAAGGTCGAACGACTTCAGGTAGTAGGGATGAAAATGAAAAGATAATCGCTCGAATAGGGAGGGTGCGTTTTTAGTGCTTCCCAACGTTCGCGAGTCGATCCCTCTTTTCTCTCCTCTCGTGAGATCCCTAAATGCGTTTACCGAGCTCTACGTTCGGAGCCTGCCTTGGTCATTCCCTTCAAATCCCCCTTAAGCCTTCCCTTTTTTACCCCCGTGAACAACTTGGCTACACGAGGGTACAATTTTAAATACGTGCACACCGAGTACACGACACGTCGAGTTACGAGAGAAAACGACAGCTTCAGCTTTTGTATCGCAGATGTGAATAATTCGTTTTTTTTTCGCTCGAATAATATCGATAAGAACATTTTTTCAGGCTGTTCCTTAATATTGTCAATCGGCGTATCACACGAAATTAAATACAGAATTTCATGATTAAAATCGACCATGTTTTAATATTCGATTTTTTAAATGAATTTTGTCAATTTTATATCGGATGAGAAAAAAACGGGTAATGCTTTTTACATGACCATATGACGAACCCAAACAAACCCAAACAAAATTGTTATTTTTCTACGTGTATCACAAGCTATCAATGGGAGTTTTTTAACTTATTCATCGAAACACCCCAGATTCCCTTAATATATGAGGAGTTTGTTTGGGTTTGTTTTTTTTTGGTTAATATTCGATTTTTTAAATGAATTTCCTCAATTTTATATCGGATAAGAAAAAAACGGAAATCGCTTTTTATATGATCATATGACAAACCCAAACAAAACCGTTATTTTTCTACGTGTATCACAACCTATTATTGGGAGTTTTTTAACTTATCCATCGAAACACCCTAGATTCCCCTAATATATGAGGAGTTAGAAATTTCCTTCGTATCCTCTGAGGATTGCTCCAGCATACGAGCTGAAATGCACTATTTACTAACAGCGAGCAACGTTGCTTTGTAATCGTAAAAAAAAAAAAAAGAAAAATCAAACGAGCAGTTTCATTCTCAAACTTGGTAAAAGATATTTTCTAGCTTGAGAAACGTGACTTATCAGCCTCGTTCAAATTTTTGCGAACGATCACCACCGCTAACCCCCCCCAACCCCGGCCACTCCGAGACTTCCGTTAGCGCGAAGAAAATAATGGTAAAAATACTTTTGCAGCGGTCACGTGGCTTACCCTTAATGATCGTAATATAGAAAAAGGCGTACGATTTCGTGTCGCTGATAGATAGGGAAATATCGTGCTACTAGCGAATCCCTAGCCCCTTTTATTTGGTCTTGTTTGGGTTTGTTTGGGTTATAGTTTACGCTTGACTACAAATTTTCAGCTGCCATTTCTACAGCCCGTGAAATAAAACGCAAGCAAACTCAAACAAATTTTTGGCCACCAATTCTACACCTCGTGAAATAAAACCCAAACAAACCCGAACAAACAAATTTTTGGTCACCAATTGTAAACCCCGTGAAATGTCAATCAATTCGATACATTTACACGATCACTCATCTTTCTCTCTGCACCTATTTCTATATATAGGGTGACCGATAATTCGCCCCATTCCTTGAAAGATACCATTCTTGAAGCATTTTGAATCAAATTAAGTCTCGTAAACTAGGGCTAAAAATTGTGTAGTTACCGAGTTTCGTCGATTTATCGAATTTTAATAAATAAAAAATTGTATATACCGAGAACAAATACTTTTTCAAAAATGATACAGCGATATGAATATTCGATTGAGAATTTTTTAAAAAGTGATTAAAATAAAAATGGATACCCGAAACTTGCATAATCTCAATAATGATAAATATCTGCCGTTAAAAATCATTTATTTTTGAGATTGTGCAAATTTTAATCTGAATTCTTTTTTAATGACATTATTCATTTGTCTTTTTTTCAGAAAATTATGAATTACTCGTTTTTGGTGGAAAGCTTGAGAATTTCGAAAATATAAAATCATCGTAAGTCGTAAATTTAAACGTGTAATTAATGGAGCTTAATTTGTTTCGAGCGACCTCTAGGAATTCCTTGACCTTTTTCAAGGAATCGGTCGAAACGAGGGTCACCCTGTATATATATCGATCTTTGGGGCCAATGTCCTTGCAACCCCTCTTCACAATTTATATATCGTGCTATAAGCGACTCCGAGGCCGAGAGTTAACTGTGTTTAAGGGATACTTCGAAAAAAAAGCAAAGAATGGGCGTATGCACAATACCAACACTTTTTTCCACTAGGAAGAACAATTTTTGTTTGCTGGTGACCCATAGATCGTACAAGAATCGAAACTGGAAGTAAACCTAAACGTATCGATATTTATATTCTACTACCACAAATTTGCTATTTAGAGCTATAATTTTGAATTTCATTTTTCGAGGGATCCATTTTTTCAAGTATCAAGGTCATCGGAATAATACGACCTGATTTATCACATACGATGTGGAGTTTTTATTAAAGAAAAATTATCGGAAAAAATGGAAATTCGAAATGCTCGCTAAATTTTCGACAGTTGCTGGCTCGATACTCGTTGCGTTTGTGTAAAATTTAAAAGTTTCATCGTTGCCCACGATACGATAGAAAAAATTGAGGCAAACATTGTTTTAAAAAATTCAAGAAAATTATGTGAAATTATGGTAGTATCGTATAAATAATTAACAAACCAAAATAATTGTTACGAACCCAACAAAATCCAAAAAATGTATACTTTAAACCAACCTAAACAAACACATACAATTTTACAAACCCAAACAAACACAAGCAATTCTACGAACCAAAACAACCCAAAACAATTTTATTTTATAACAAACCCAAACAAACCCAATTTTAACGAACCCAAACAAATCCAAACAAATTAATTTTATTACGAACTCAAACAAACCCAAACAACTTTATTTTATACTGCACGAAAAAAAAAGACATTTCATGAATTTAAAAAAATTGCGCTCTAGAAGACGTCTAGAAAAATATTGTGCGCATGCTTGGTCGGATTCAACATTCCCACGCGTTTCGCTGGATCCAGAGCCTGAACCTCGATGATGAGGGTCTTTTTTCTCCTTCTCTCTTTCTTCATCCCTCTCTCGACGAGGCGTGGACGCGAACGTGAGCTACCCGGCATGGCGCGCGCCCGAAGAAAAATCAATACAACCACGTGGTGAGTACGCCGATTTTTTTCGGAGCCGAAATTCCATTCGACGAGCTGGCCAAAAAAATATTGACCAAGTATCTCATGAAGATCAAATTGTAAATTATTTTTCGACGTTACCCCATAAATAAATAAAAAATCATTTATCCATTCAAAAAATCGAAAAAACTGCTCTTCGACAAAACGTTATTATAAACAAATAGTACGGGGATAAAGTCGTCAATTTTTTCATTCGTACATGAATTGATGAATTTTACCAATTAAAATCGAAAAAAAAAAATGATGACTCAGGAAAATGTTGTCGATCGAAAAACGTTTTCACGTTTTTTAAAAAAGAGTTTTTTAAAAAAATGATTGAGAAAATCACAGTAGCGAATGAGATCCCCCCGGGAGATTCTCTTTGCCAGGCACGTGATTGATCGAGCGGTCATCGCAATTGATGGGGGATTAATAGACCGAGTCTATGGAAAAACCGAAGTGGAAACAAGACTCGTGATGAACGCTTCCCGACTAATTGACAAATATCCGGGACCGAGACTCGTGGACACGCGCCTGAACGTCATTGTTACACACATGGGGTGAAACGGAAGAGAGACCAGGTGTTCGAGCTGCGTGAAACCGGCAGCCACCATGTGTCCAATGCTTCACACGTTTCGAAAAAAAAAATCTCAACTGCCACTGCAAAGTTTCATTGCATTCGATAACCCATACGATATTTCGAAAAATTCATCCCAAAATTCAAAAAAATCGAAAATCATAAGAATCATTAAAAAAAACTTTAATTTAAAAAAATTCAAAGATAAAAATAAATATTTTCAAAATTCCCTAGCCTAGTTATATCGATGCCTAATCTCCTCCAGAGCTAAAAAAAATAGATATCAAAATAGAATAAAAAAATTCTCTCTCAAACGAGCTCAAAAATGTCGTCAACTGGCATCGAAATCCTGTCGTAATAATTCCAACTGTCAATAGTGATGAATCGCGTTTGCAATTCGGCGATACGTAAATGTGTAAAATTCGAGACCGAACGAATCATCGAAATTAATCGAGCGATTAAATTCTGACGGCGATAGATAATTACGAAAAAAAAAAAATCGAATCGTTGAATAAAAAAAAAAGGGTTCGAAGAAGACTCACCTCTGTCGCGACTCCGAATTTGTGTATCAATAAACGTCTACGGCTATCTGACACGAGCACGTCTTAATTTCTTCCACTCCGGAATGAAAAAAAAAATCCGAAATTTCGACGAGTGACGACTAACCCTAATGTTAATTAAACAAAAAAATAATAAATAATTTATATTTATTCGTGTTTCTACGCGCACTACGCGCGACTGTCTCGAAAAAAAGGTGAAGCGTCGTTCGCGCTCAGAGCTTCATGACCGTCCGTTCGCCTCGCGCAACTCGAGGAAAACTGCGCCCGGTGAAGCACCATTCGTGTTTGTCGGTTCGATAAGAGGGAGAGAGCGCGAGTGTACGATTCGACGCTACGATGGAAGGAGAAAGCTCCCTCTTCCGTGTATGTATGAGTCTCTCCTTCGATGTGTACAGTCAATTTTCTCTTAAGGGGGTTAGCCTACTCTAACAACCCCAAAGTCAGGCTTATTCTCAAAAAATTAATTTTTTTTGTATCGCTGTAACGTTGAGTTCGCTCCCCTGAGCGTGAATCTACCATTAAATTCGCCAAAAACCCAAAATTTTCATGAAAAAATCGTTAAAATCGTATTTTTTGAAGTTTTTTACGATTTTTTCATGAAAATTTTGAGTTTTGGGCGAAATTAATGGTATATTAGTGCTCAGGGAATCAAATTATATCAAAATAGACAATGAAAAAAAAATATTAAAAATCCAACATTTTTTTTGGACTTTAGGGCAAAAAAAGTTTTTTCACTCAATCATCGATAACTTTTTTTCCTTTAGGATTTCGTACTCCAGTCTGTGCTCAATCTCTTCGTTATGATTTTTTCTTCAAAATGCTTTTTTAATCATTAAAATCCGATGATTTTTCGATTTTTGGCAGAATTTCAAAGTTGG
>JAPYZJ010000668.1:0-59968 GCA_030522765.1 Ophioninae sp. B BG-2022a
TCGATTTTTGCCAATTTTTCCATACATACCCCTTTGCCTCTTTTTTTGCGGTTTTTCAAGTGGACTTTCCGGAAAAACTATACGAGATATCGATACGAAACCAACGCGATTATTTAAGTCAGGCAAAAACCTTTTCCAAACCCACCAAATAAACCTCCATCGCCTAGAAGAAGCCTACTCTACGACCTTTTGAAATATCGTGATTTCTGAGATTCTGGAAAAGTGGCCAGGGAAGACGAAAAAATTTTTTTCCATTTTTAAACTTTTAAAAGGCTCTATTTAATCGGAAATTTTTCGCTGATTACGAAAATGCCTAAAATTTTGCCGAAAGTGCAAAATTAGACTAGGAAAATGCAAAAAAAAAACCTTTCTAGAATATTTCTTCGACATTTTTCCCTAGAAATGTCGAGTTCAATGCGAACCAAATTGTGGATTTATCATCAAAGTATAAAAATACATAAACAAGAACCTACGATATGACACTAAACGTCCAAAAAAAAACAATTATTCAGAGGCCCATCCCACTAAACAGGCGCGCCTGATCATCTGCCTTTAAAAATTAATAACAATTCAGTCGTTGATCCGAGAACCATAAATGCTTGTATCAATCGACTCGGAATTTCACACCCAACTCCCCATTTCACGGATGACATTTTTACGTGGGACACCCTGTAAATATACATATATATGTTTGGAGGGACATAACCTCATCCGTGCACAGTTTCGGTGGTGAAGCTAAAACGAATTCTCATTTCTGCAATCTCCTCCGTATATACGTATCGGGGGGGGGGGGGGGGGGGGGAGTTACGAGCTCGAAGCCAAGTAAGAAAAGCCAGCGAAACACAGCGATGAATGGTCGGGCGTGTATTGTTGTATACGTGGAGGACGATATCAGCGCCGTCTGGCTCGAGAACGCGAAACATTTCTCTCATCTCTACGGTTTCCACGCTTGTGTTACGATACACGCCTTATCTTATTGATGCAGTAGTCGAAACGCGAATGAAATAGAACATATAAATTTATCCTATCGCTTATTCGTATGTGGAGGAGGAGGGGGGGGGGGGGGGGAATCGAATCGTTTTGCGCCTTATGGGACACCGCGGGTAAGAAATACTGTTTGATCGGTTCCGAACAATGAGACTTTCGTATGAATCCTCGGTATTTATATCGTAACAACGGATGGGAACGAGCCTTTCGCGTTGCTTCGAGATGAGGCTAAAGTATTCCATGGTTAATAAAAGAAAACACGTGACTTTCCGTCGCCTCGATTACGTTAAAGTAAATCGTTGGTACGTCATATTGTTTTTTTTTTTTTTTACGTGTTTTTCTCACCGTTTGCATTGCCATTTGAAGATTCCATGTATCACGGAATGGATCGAATGATAAGTCGAAAGATTGATGGTAATATTTGATTTTGGTTTTGCTGTAACTGGCTAATTAGATGGTTTTCATTGATTAATTGGGCAATTAAATTTGGATGAATTGAACACGTATTATTGACCAGCTGATCAATTAAAAACAGTTGATTGGCCAGCTGATCAATTAAAAACAGCTGATTGTCCAACTGATCAATAAAAAACATCTGATGGACCAGCTGATCAATTAAAAACAGTTGATTGTCCAACTGATCAATAAAAACCATCTGATTGAACAGCTGATCAATTAAAAACAGCTGATTGTCCAACTGATCAATAAAAACCATCTGATTGACCAGCTGATCAATTAAAAACAGCTGATTGTCCAACTGATCAATAAAAACCATCTGATTGACCAGCTGATCAATTAAAAACAGCCATTGTCCAACTGATCAATAAAAACCATCTGATTGACCAGCTGATCCATAAAAACCATCTAATTAACCAGCTGATCAATTTAAAATATCTGATTGACCGGCTGATCAATAAAAATCATCTGGTTAAAATCATCATTTATCAAAGATTAAACTTTCTCTTACCCGTCCCTTGAGGGTCTCGTTGAGGACGACAGTGCCAGTTACGTTGTTTATGAAAAATGGTAATGGCGGCTGTGGACTGTCATCACCGTTGTAACTGTGACCCAGTGGCTCTAACCCATACGTTAATTCGTCCTGCTCGTTGTCCTCGGCCCTGACCCTGTCAACGATGCTCCCAACTGGCTCCGAATCGGGCAACACCCAATTACGATGCAGCCACATAACTGGCGGTGTATTGTCGCTGAATTGACTTCCTAAAATACGAAAAATTTACGAAAGTTACATTTTTTTTTTTTCAATTACGAATCATTTTTTCAGGTTCGAAATTTCGTTTGGGTTTATTTGGGTTAAAATATCAATTCCTGCAATTTTCATCGTTTAAACGCATCGAGAATTCTTTTCGATTTCTCGTCTCCCCAAATATCAAAAATCGGGTTTTTTAAATCTAGAATTTACAATGTTAAAAGTTAAACATTTTGGAATAAAAAAAAACCTGGATTGTAGCTCGAATTTAATTGGATTCCAATCCAGTTGAATCCAATTGGATTCCAGCTCATTTGGGCTTCAAACGAAAAGTAAACAAAACCAATTTTTCCATCAGATGTTAGCATGGAAAATTCCTTACTATGTCTTTTTTCCATAATTCTCTAATTTAGGTTCGACGCGATTTTTCACACCCAATAACGAGCAATAAAAACCAAAAAATTCGATGATTGGAAAAATATTCATGACTACGTTGATTTTTAAGTAGAGTTATCAGTGGTAGGTGGAAATACGAATAATTACATTCCAGCCAAGCGACGCAGTCATTGATACTCTAATCCGGCAACCTCGCGATTTTTTACGAAACACCGCCTTCTTTCATTCCCGTTTCGTTGATTCGATCGAATCGCGAAGAATCTTCGTGAGATTCTTTGCTGCTTTTTTTCTTAAATTTTTTTTTAATAATTTTTTTTTTCTCGATTTCACGGTTCGTGGGTACGCTTGGTGCCGAGTTCCAATTAGCCACGGACTCTGCGATCCGATAATGAGAGACCGAGAGAGATAGAAAAAAAGAGGAGGGGGGCGGGAGGGCGAAAGAAGGCCCACGAAGCTTCTTTCGTATCGCGATGGTTAAAACGTGTACGAACGAGCAGTGGGCATGAACAAGGGAAAAGATTGGTGCCTATATAACAACACGAGAGATCGACCTTGATACGCATCTTACTGGGATTTCGAGTTCATATCGTCAAGTAGAGTGTGACCCTGGCACTTGGTGCCTGACCTTCGTTCGTCAGGTAAATCGTAATTAACCGTTTTTTCATTCTCCCTAACCTGATCACGCATCGGCAATCACCGAATTCAATCGCCCCTTTTATTTTTATCGATTTATTTTTCGTTTTTTGATTTTCGAATTTCGAAGATTTTTGAGATTGCAGGACGTCCGGAATATTTCCCTAGTGACTTTGAAAGCGAGAGGAATAACTGATGTCTTTAAAACGCTTTTTAAGAAAATATTTGTTTTTACTAAACCTTTTTTTTTATCGTTAAATCGAGATGTGAAATTCTTCGATTACGAATTGTACTGATGATCGATTTTTTTTTACTAAGTTTTCTGGTAACTTTACCGCCAATTAGGCTAAACCGAAATAAAGCTAAAAATAAAAAAAAATAAGAATATTAGTCGAATCGATAAATTACATTAAATTAAATTAATTAAATAAAGAATTAATTGAATTAATTTAAAAATTAGATACGTCAATGGGGTTAATAGAAGGTACGTTTATCGCTCTCTGTTTTCCTGATGATTCGCAGTTTTGATAAAAGTTAAATAAAAAATCAAAATTAAATGAAAAAAAATGTTGAAAATTGAAAAAATCAAATAAATCGAATTTCAGAGAGCGGAAGCTCCGTATCTTTTTGGGAAGTTGCTAAGCGCCGGAAAGTCCGTTGAGACGGGTTATATATGCCGAAGGTAGGACGTACAAGCGCGGTTGAACGCCGTAAAGCCGCATTATGTGTCCGGCACCTTGAGGGACGCGGAGAAAGTGGGACGATGAAAGTGCGACCAAACGAGAAGAGAGCCTTGATGTGTTCGTTCCTCGACGATATATATATATATATAATAAAAACGCGTCCGCGACGATGCCGGATTCGAATATTTCGAAAATATTCAAACGAGCTAATAGCCAACCTTTTCATTAGACTCGATGACGTAGAAACGAAAAAGAAAAAAAATAATACATTATGAGTCAGATACTTTCATCGATCGAGCTTGGCTGGTTGAAATCGAAAGGGATTGGTCACAGGTAGTTTGAGAAAAAAGCGATTTATTCGAATACTGTGGAACGATTAGGAAAAGAAAAAAAATAATCCCACGAAAATCCCACCGTTGGTACGAAAATTCCATTTTTTCGTATACGTGTTATTTTTTATTTGTTGATTTTTTTCTCCTTTTCGGGCGGTTTGAAACGTTTAAAAAATCAGTTTAGTTCGAACCTACCGAATTATGTGTACACATAATTTTTTTTTTTTAATTTAAGTTTTAATTCTTAAATCCAGTGTCGCAAAATGATTGATACGTTTTCCTGCCCAAACGACTAGTAAATTCTTCTCTGCTCTGCAAATCTATGTTTTTGTTTCATAATCTCAAATTTTTCTTATCCGATCACGAAATGTCTGATTTTTTGGCAATTAATGATGGAAACTTTTCTGTTTTTCCGTTCTAGAGATCGAAAACTTAAAATTTTAAGAAATGAGAATTTCAAAAATACGTGACCTTGAAGTTTTCGGGTAAAAATTGAACAGGTCGTTTTTTATAAAATCCATTTTAAGGAGTTATGTGGATTTTCATGGAATGATTAATTTTTATCAAGTTTTAAATCGATTTTTATGATTTTTTTAATGGAATAGTTGATTTTTATTGACTTGGGGGCCACGGGCAATTTAATGGATTTTTATGGTTTTTTATGGAATGGTTGATGATTATCGAAGTTTTATGGATTTTTATGATTTTCTCTGGAATGTTTAATTTTTCTGGAACTTTGATGGATTTTTATAGAATCGTCGATCGTCAATAATTAGCAAATTCTCGATGTAAGCAAATACGTTTGAAAATTCAATTATTAAATTATTAAAAATAAAAAATTAAAAAAAAATTAAAATTAATTATTATTGAAGTCAGCGTCCGATGAACACTCGAGACTCAGCGGCCAGCAACTGTACCTGATTTTGTTCTTTTTCGTTTTTGAGCAGAAATAGGTACTCGGTCGTCATATCGTGGTCGCGTCGCACGACCGTTCACTTCTCATTCACCGCAATGATATCCATTATTCAGTCGGTCTTTACAAGTTGACGTTGCTCTGTTTCTCTCTTTCCTACTCCGAGGATCCCACAATGTGCCCGCATATCAGAGGCTCTTATACCGTTTTCTCGTCGACTCGAATCTCTCCGTGGCTACCGCCTTTTGTCCACCTTTCTTTTGCTTCCCGGTAGACTGCGTTACAGGTGTACGCATCTCGACGACAAAGACCATTTGGCAAAAATCCAATCGACTTTAAAATCGGCGACGTCACGGGTTAAAGTTAATTGCTTAATAGATATTAATTAATTAACACGATCAACACGTGAACGTGTATGACTCGATTTTGCTTGGGCCAAAATTTCATTTCGAAATTTCTCAAATATATAATTATTAAATTATAATTGAATATTTTTATTGAATTAATAATAATAATAATGAGAATATTATTTCATTGTTATTAAATGATTTATAGTTATTGATTATGAATGAATTAATAATGATTTAATCATTTATTTTATTTTATTATTATGATACCTACATGAATATCATATTTTTTTTTTGTAAAGAGCAACATTTTTCCTTTAAGAAACTGCTATTGAAATCAATTTTCCCATAATTTTTACCTGAGCTATGTTTTTTAAAAAAAAAAACGTTTTTTTCGCGAGTTGCTCAATATTTGATGAAAAAAAATATTATAAATAATAGAAACAAAAAAACAACTATTTTCCATTGGAAAGTATATTCCAAAGATAAACCATGCATTTTTGCAGATTTTATCATGAACAATTGGGGGTGTTAAAAAATCGTCAACAATTAAGGAAAAACCTTACGAAACATTTTTTGACAAAGATTTTTTCGTATTTTCGATATTAGCTAAGAAATCGTTCGATTTCAAGATTCCCGCGAAAATACGGGAATCCTGATCGCGGCGTAGCCAGCAAACCGGAGAGAAAGCGACAGAGAATTCTTTCTTTTTTTTTTTCTTTAACTACTTAGCAATTTACATGTACATGTCACAGTTAGCTCGAGATACCATCTCGTGGCCAGTTGCTTATCGATAAACGTTCCGAGTTAAAAAAAGAAACAAAAAAAACTATTTTTATTGATTTAGCGAGAATTAAAAAAAAATAGAATAACAAAAAAATCCGAAGTTGCTCGCATGGAAAAAATGGAAAGGTGAATTAATAAAGAAACGATTAACTTTCGGGCAGTCGATATGTCGTGGATCGTCGTAGAAACAGTCGTTGATGCGTTATTGGTGCAACGAAGGTGCAGCCTTTTCTACGAATTTCGAAATACTTTCGAAAATTGATGCCGACAGTCGGGCACTCTCGTTGCACAAGGATGAAAGTCCTTTGTGTCTTGGATGTATTCATTATCGGGAAGGAGCCGGATCGTTCAACCAGAACGACCGAACGAGCATTCGGAAATTCCCAACTTGCATGCGTTCCCACTTATATGTATATATATATATATATATATATATGTAGGACGTTGTAACGTAGGAAAGTAAAAGTATGCAGGTTGCAATAAGCATCCCCCAGTTCTTCCAGTACTCCATAATGCACTTCCTTTGAAACGAAGGAAATCGTAGAATTCTACTGTAAACATTTCTTAAGACAATTTCTTTAAGAAAATTCTTTGGAAAATTTGTTTAAGAAAATTCTTTGGAAAATTCATTAAAAAAATTCTTAGGAAAATTTCTTTAAGAAAATTCTTTTGGAAAATTTCTTTAAAAAATTCTTTGGAAAATTTGTTTAAAAAATTCTTTGGAACATTTCTTTAAAAAATTCTTTGGAAAATTTCTTTAAAAATTTTTTTGGCAAATTTCTTTGGAAAATCTCTTAAAGAAAATTCCTTGGGAAATTTCTTAAAGAAAATTCCTTGGGAAATTTCTTAAAGAAAATTCCTTGGGAAATTTCTTAAAGAAAATTCCTTGGGTTCTTAAAGAAAATTCCTTGGGAAATTTCATAAAGAAAATTCCTTGGGAAATTTCTTAAAGAAAATTCTTTGGGGAATTTGTTGAGGGAAATTCCTTAGGAAATTTCTTTGGGGAATTGTTAAGGGAAATTCCTTAGGAAAGTTCTTAAACAAAATTCCTCGGAAATTTCTTTGGGATATTTCTTAGAGTAGTTTCTTCGGAAAAATTTTCAGGGAAATTTCTTAAGGAAAATTCTTAGGGAAGATAATTCGGAAAATTTCTGAGGGAAGATTCTTTGGAAAATTTCTTAGGGAAGTTTCTTCGGGAAATATTTTAGGGAAGATTATTAAGGAAAATTGTTAGGGACATTTTATCCAGAAAATTGATTTTAGTTTATACATTTGTTTGGAATAATAAAAACACTACGAGTTCCCCTACTTCTCTACATCTTCTCTCGTTTCGCTTCTCCAGCTCGATTTACGAAGCGTGACTGCGAGTTCGCCTTCCAGTCGGTTCTCATCGCCTCTATCGCTTGCACGAATAACAAACCGCTTCATCCGGGATATATGACCTTGGACCAAGGTCCACGGAAATTTTTGAGTCGAAAAGAATGAACAAACAAAAGAAAACGAAGTCCGAGTTCTTTTTTTTCTTAGGGCTTAAAAACTCTAGCCCATATAGGCTATATTATGAAAATTTGGTAAAAAAAATGTGGCCATACCAATCCCTTAAGCAAATCTGGAAAAAAAAAACTGTGGAAGTAGTTGATTGAAGTTTTAGTCGAAGAGAACGTTTCGATTCATTCTGAGTTAACTTTGAAGATGAAACGACGAATCGTGGCTGTCGGTATTGCAGAACAAGCTCGTATAAACCCTCATATTTCTTAAACGGCTCTTCAGAATTTCTTCAAATTTCACCAGACGATGTCAAATTGCTAGACGAACGGTTGACTACCCGTCAAATTTCTTGAATCGATGAAAAAAAATAAATCGTATTACCATGGGAGCCCTGATGGAAATTACGTGAAAACAAAATGTTTAGAAAAAATGATAGAAGAGCCGCGTAGCCATATTGAAAATACACATTTTGGGACTTCGATCCTTCTGGAGACTGGAGGCCCGACAAGGCCCTTCGAACACCAGCTCGCTCCAGTTCCGCCCTACCGACTCGAGCCAGGTCTGCGTCGAAGTTTCGCTTCGGATGGGATTTCCTCTCGAGGACGTGTGTCTCACTGCCAAGTTCTCCTCGAAACGGATCACATTTCGTATAAAAGAAGAGATAGCGGTTGTTCACTGTTCAACAGAGCGTAACGCGTATCTATTCTTTTTACCGAAAAATCAACCGTTCCAGAAATCATTGGATATCCGCAATTCAGATATCTCTCTCGCACTCGTAGGCCACTGAATCTACGTGACACTTGGCCTTAAAGGAACATTCTGCTTTCTAATATTTCTCTCGCTACGCCGTCGACGCGACGCGTTCCTCCTGACTCCTCCACGTTTCGAAGGTCTACGCGATTTTTCAACCGTCACGGGGTTGAAATTTTCGTCGTTGGAACGTAACGAGATTTCAAAAAAAAATCCTTCTTTTACTTAAGTTATTTGGGTTATAGATCGATAAACAAAAATCTCCAAAAACGTTCGCGTAATATTTGTGGTTTCAACAATTGAAAAAGATAATAATTAAAATGAAAATTAAAAAAGATAATAATTAAAATAAAAATTTAAAAAGATAATAATTAAAATAAAAAATAAAAATATCTGTATCGTATCGATTTTTGCGAACGCCACCAACCATTTCCTTGATTCTATCAAAACGGACGTTTCGAATGATCTCGATTTTCGGATAATCGCGGTTAACCCAAACCCTTGAAGCTTTGAGGAGTGAAATTCTTTGTTCCAAGATTACTAAAAAATGAAACATGCTAACCGTAAAAAAAAAGTACCACGCCCTGGACCCATCAAATCTCCAGAGGTTCCAGTTTGATTCCACCAAAAACCTGCAACCCTTAACGACAAAAATTCATTTCGAAAATGATTGAGTCTACCATTCCAGCATAGGCTCGAGTAAAAATCAGTATTTCGTCATTGCGAATTTTACGTGGTACGATCATCATCCCACGAAGACTACCAGATATTTGGGTCCGTTTTCTTACTTCTTTTTCATGGACCGGTTCAAGGCCGTGTAAACCAGCGAATAAAGGCCCAACGAAAAAAGTTCCGGGCAGGAGAAGGCTAAAACCCGTCTGAATTTAACTGTGTGTGTAGACGTATTTTCACTCATACAAGCGTATATTCTTCAACGTTTACACAGACGCGACCCATACGGCGTTTCATTTTATTTAATTTTATTTGATTTTTTATTTTTTTTCTGACAAGTCCGGCGAGGAATAAAACGAGTCTGAGACCCGCTGCCTTAGAGGTAAAGTAGGAGGAGGAGGGGGGACGAGGAGGAAACTTTCACTTTGTTGAGGCCGCGGAGTGTACAACACAGTCAAAGCCAGGAGAAGTCGCGCCGCGCCTTAGTCATAATGCAATTCTGTTAAATATTCTTTAAGACCCACCGAGTGGCGAACGCAAAGAACGCTTCACTTTCATGCGCCTGCGCGAGAATGTCCGGATTTTTGAACCGTCGCTGAGACGTTGATTGGAAAGGATCTTTCTCTTCGCAGCCTCTGGTCAACATCGTTCGGATTTTAAAAACGTAAAATGCAGATCGGGACCATCGGAGAATGCAACAAAAAATGTCCCATCAACTTGAGCTCGAAAATTGGCTTTTTAATTTTCAGATTTTGTAAAATTTCAACGCAAAATTTGTTTTTAAATAATCGCTGACTCTTAATCTCTCAGAAAAGTATCAAATCGTTGTTTGTAATAGCCTGTTTTTTTTTATAATTTTTTATTTTAGGCAGAAAGGAAATTTTGCAGAAAACAGAAAAACATCAATATCTCGATAACCATCCATTTTCGACCCCTAGTTGATGGGACATTTTTTGTTGCAAATGACCTCTACTATGAAACCCCTTTGAAGGAAAAGGTCGAATTTCCGGTCACCCTGTATATATTTTTATCGATCCAACCTTTTGATCTTGCTAATAAGACCTGCTTTTATTATCACGTATTCTTATTATTCGGACTTTCGCTAAACCGAACTAGGCTCGGTCAGCTAGACTTTGGACATCGAGGCTCTACTGTGTTTGAAAAATTTAATACTCGTTAAAGCGAATTTGTTTCTCTGCGAATTCCCGCGCGGATCGTACTTTTCACTTGGGCAAATTAACAAAAAAAAATGGACGGATGTGATAATTAACACTATTCCGCGGTAATTATCATTTTAGTAGCTAATTACTTCGTATAATGAACTGTGTACGAGCCTTCGATGTGGAAACGTTTTTAAACGAATCCCGCTTCAATCTACTTTCTTTTTTTTTTCACGATTCCTTGGCTTTGAAATTTGCGTCGTTCGAAAACATCGAAAATTTATTGCCTCTAATTGCTCAATGTTTTCCGACCGATCAAGAAAGCAAAATTGATCAAACGCTTAAAAAAGAATTATTAAAAATTGACGATCGCCATTTTTGGGATGAAGATTTTTGGTAATGATTCGAAATAAAGTGATGAAACATTAGAAAATAATAATTTGATGAATATTGACGATTAAAAATTGAACGGTCGTCAATTTAATTATTAGGTTTATTAATACTTGATTTTTTGTTTGGGTTTTTTTGTTTGGATTTTTTTGGAGGGTGAAAAAATTTTCAAGATTTTTTGATGACTCGAAAATCAGGCTGATTTAAAAAAATCACCAATTTTTAAAAATGAATAAAACAATTAAAAAATAATTTCGTCATTTCTTTCGATGTATATTAACAAGATTCAATGTTTATTAATATTTCAAAATAGAATATTTTTTATGAATTACTAAACCATGATTTATTTAATAAAAATAATATTATAGTAAAATTGATAAAACTATTTGTATGAATTAAATGTAAATTTGAAAACTTCGATTTTTATTAACCTTTAAAAATGTCATTCGAACATATTATCGCATGGATCAGTTATTAAAAACCTTTGAAGGATTTTCGAAGGGATCGGGCTTTCAAACGGATTGAAACTTCATAAATTTCGTATCGCTTCCCATTACATTCGAGGACATCGCGAACACCATCTTTCACGAGGAAATCGTGCAAGGGTTTAAAAACTACAATTCTCTCGGCAGAAATTCAAGGATTCAGTCGGATATGGTTCAGTGATTATAACATTGCACTTTCTGTTTGAAATTCGGCAGGATTTTCGAAAAGGCTTATCCGAATATACGTATGTACATTTACGATAATTTCCAAATATTTTATTGAATCTCTCGTTCCTCTCTTGTCGATTTCCAAACAAGTCTGATTTTGAAATTTTTCAGTTTTTTTGAACTTGATGAGATTCTGATGGATCGAAATCAAAGTGGCAGACCGGAAACGACTCGTATCAAAGATGTTTTGGGGTAGCAAATCCAAACTTCGAAAATCAAAATCCCGAATTTGAATATTCCGAAACTACAAATTTTGTACATTTTTTAGGTTGTTTGGGTTTGTTTAAAATCAAGGCATTTAAAAATCAAACTAAAGAACCCAAACAAACCCAAACAAATTTCGTGCTTTCGCTGGCATGACCTTTAGGAAATTTATTTGGGTTTGTTTGGGTTCGTTAGTTTGATTTAAAATGCCTTGATTTTAAAAAAACCCAAACAAACCAAAAAAATTGTAATTTCTGAATATTCAAATTCGAAATTTTGAGCTTTCCGGTCAATCGAAGTTCGTGTTTTTTATACAGCCCTTAAAAAATCAATTTTTAATAAAAAAAATTTTTCGGCGTTACGTGGACGCTCTGAAAGTACTCGTACACCCGATACACTTTGCTCAGTCCGCGCAAGTAACGTCAGTGCGATACATTTTTCGCAGAAGTTTGCCCGTTTCCCCTGAGCCAGCTTCCCCCCTGCCCGAGACCTCAGCGTTGCAAGACCGGTAAAAGATTTATGATGGTTTCTTGCGCGGTGTCTGGTGACCCGATTATAACACCCTGGTGCTATTCTCATGACGTACACTTATTTTACCGAACAGACTAGTGCGCATGCGCACACATTGATTTCCATGTAAATCCACGGATCGAGTGATTACCAGATACGAGTAGGATAGATCCAATGGGCCAATAGGCTGATAACGTAACTTTACACTTTTCGATTAAAAATCGGTAAAATACTCAGCAAGGCTTACTCGAATATCCCTATATAGTTATAATTGCTACATATAGTTATATCTTGAGACGTTATTTTTTTGTTTTTTTTTTTTGATTTTTGAAAATCGTCTCTTTTTTTTTCTTTTTACATAGTGAAAAACGTGTTATTTCTTTGGAAGTTATTTTTTGGGTTGATTAAATCACGAAGCTACCGGGGCTAAAATGTAGATTTATTTCAATACCAGACTCGTTTTTGAAATAAGACGAAAGCTCCTCGAAAGGACCTCGAGTGTTACAGTAATCCTTGAATACGAAAAGGTCTTCCTGATTTTCGAACGAGAAGAGGAAAATTGTTGTTCAGGTTTTCGATTTTTGGAAAAATCACGTCGATTGGAAATCAACGAAAATTATTATTTTTTCTATTTTTTTTCTGTTTTATTCAATTAAAAAAATTTTTTTGGTCCATTGGAGCCACGAGAACGCAGGGAAGGTTAATTACTATTTTGGTTTATCAGCGGAGAAAATTTACGAAACGTCATTGCGTGAAAAAAATTAAAAAAAAATACATTTTAAAAACAGAAATAAAAAAGAGGAAAAATTAAATAAAAAAGAAAAAAATTAAATAAAAAAGAGAAAAAATTGAATAAAAAAGAGAAAAAATTAAATAAAAAAAGAGAAAAAATTAAATAAAAAAAGAGAAAAAATTAAATGAAAAAAGAGAAAAAATTAAATAAAAAAAGATTTAAAAATTCGTTTCGTTCCAATGACGCGAACTTCGACCCCATCGAGAATCCTTGACTTTCCAGTGAGGGAGCAATGGCTCACAAACGGCGCCCGGTTTGCGGACAAAAAACGATTCTCGGCGTTTACTAGTCGAAAAAACGACGGTTAGCGCCTTACGGAAATGACAAAGTTATAATAAAGGTGAGTCGGGCTGAATAATAAAACCGCCTTTCGTAACTCATGCCGCGATATATGGTCGAGTCCGTGCCCCGGCTGCACGACCGCAGAGTGGCATCGTTGCGGCGTTTAGAAAGCCGCCACGAGAAACGGTATAGCCCCGCGAATAAACCAAATGCTCCTCACGGCAATACCGTTTCTCATTATCCGAATCGATTAGAAGCAATATCGAAGAAATACGGAAACGAAGAAACGAACCTCGGTTTCCGGGAAAAATTGTTGTTTGGGTTTGTTTTGATTTCTTTTGTTTGTTTGGATTTTTTCTCTTTTTTAATATATTTTTTTAAATTTTTCAGTGCTTTAAATTTTTTTTAATTTTCGTTTAAATGCTTTTTAATGTTTTTAATTTTTTTAAATTTTCGTTTAAATGCTTTTTAATGTTTTTAATTTTTAAAAATTTTCGTTTAAATGCTTTTGAATGTTTTTAATTTTTTTTTATTTTTGTTTAAATGCTTTTTAATGTTTTTCATTTTTTTTTAATTTTCGTGTAAATGCTTGTTAATGTTTTAAATTTTTTTAAATTTTCGTTTAAATGCTTTTGAATGTTTTAAATTTTTTTAAATTTTCGTTTAAATGCTTTTTAATGTTTTTAATTTTTTTAAATTTGCGTTTGAATGCTTTTTAACGTTTTTAATTTTTTTTAAAATGCTTTTTGTTCGCTTCCGACTTCATTTACGAAAAGTACGTTTTACGAAACGAAAGTGGGGTTACCGATCTGAACCATACTGGACTTTTTGAATTCCTGAATTATTTGAATTTTGATTTTTTTTTCCAATCTGAATATATTTTTCGAATTTATTTGTGAAAAATAAAAAGATCTTTTTTCCAGTTTATCCAGAACCCCGATTCGCCATTGTTTATTTGGACGGCCATATTCGAAAAAAAAATCGGCAAGATCGTCCGGAAGTTTATGCAAATGTGGAAGAGAAGGGAAGAAAAAAAAAGGTGGTACCTGTTCCAATCAGTAGGCAACTGGCCGCCGCCAGAACGGTCCACCCGAAAAACATTGCGCTGCATCGGCCACCTTTTTATAAACCGATAAACTTCGATCCTCGTGTACGACACTGTGCCCGTGGTTTTAAAGGAGAATTCTCCGTCGACACACTTATCGCCGAGACGAGTCTCACCTGCCAACGATCTTTTTCTTTTTTTTTCGTCGCGACGAATTTTCGTAACTCCGCGCACTGCCGATTCACGTGATCATCGTTCATTCCAGATCGACGTAGCGAAGCACCAAATTAAACGCGAGTTTTTCCATTTTTTTTTTTTTCGAGGGAAAAAAAAGATTTAAAAAAACGACACTTTTTTAATCCTTAGAAATTGGCTACTCCATTTTCTTTGAAGGTAAAGATCGGTAAGCTTCGTTACCGATCGTGCCGATTTTCGTTTCGAAAGTTCACGAAACCGATCGCGAATCACCGAATTCCAAAGTCGAAGAAAAGATCGGCAGTGATAAGCGACGATCGGTAAAAAAAAAAAACTACAAAATCGGTTGCGATCGCGATCGGGATCAACGTGATCCGTGACCCCAAAGAATCACATGGCACGTGATATTTCAACCTCGATTTTGTCGATCGAGCATCGACGAAACTGGACTGCCGATTCACTACCGATCGCTTTCGAGCTCGGGAAGAAAAAAATCGTTCTTTTATACCGATTGAATCGAACGATCGTCGATCGCATTTTTCTTTTCGAAAAAAAAGGAAAAAAAAAGCAAAAGAAAAGTTATCCCTTCCGGTTTACATAACCTCGAAAGTTAACGGACGCACGAACGATCGGCGTTTCCGGTGAAATATAAAATTGGCGTCGTCCCGGCACTATCGTTGACCGACGTCGCTCGTTCGCGCGTTCAACTCACCCAACCTTTACATTCTTCGCCAACGATTTCCATTCTTTTTTTCGTTTTTTTATTCAATACCGATTTTTTCTCCCAGAAAAAAATAATTATCGGGACTTCCGGTTCGGATCTCATCGGGAAAACAACGAAATAAAATTATTTTTTCGTAGGTCGAAAAATTTGACGATTTTCGAGGACTCAAGGGACGAGAGAAAAACCCGGCTTGAACGAGCTCAGCAACGGCTCGCGAACGACTAGTTTCGTCGACGTTCGAGAACCATGGCTGCCGCGATTCGTGCCCCAACAGCGATCGTAAAAGAACCTTCACTTTCCGAACGTTCCTCGTTCGTGCGATCAACCTGACGTCGCCATTGGTCGACTCGAGACTCCTTCCGTCTGGAATGTCCGATATCAGACATTGGCTCTTAAGGTTTGATCGATGTCCATCAACAAACGACCATCTTCTTTCAGTCGAAATATAATTTGTTCAATTAACGAATTTAATTCAAAAATCAATTATCGCTAGGAAAAAAAGTAATAAATATATCTCTATAAATTATAATCGTGGATCAATTCTACTCCGAGCTCAATCTCGCCTTGGATTCTTCCTGCGTCACTTCGCTCACACCGACGTGACGCAATTCGGTTTTTCATAAAATACGAATTGATTTTTTTTTTTAAGTCCGAAGCGGTTTTCCGGTATTTCGGAGTGACGTAAATACTACCGTTGGATTTATGGGTTTGTTTCTCGTAGTAAAGTACACTCTTGAAACTTCCAAAAATAAAAAAAAAGTTTCGTCAAATTGTTTATTCGTGATTGATGATTTTTAAGATTTTTTTTAGGTTATTTACATTTTATAAGTAATTTTCGTACACAAGTTTGGGAACGTATAAATAAAAAAACGACTGGTTGACGATTAATCACCTTTTGTTTCTTATTATATTTTTTTTTTGTTAATTACGACCCAAACAAACCCAAACAAGCAAAAAGATTTAAAAACTTAGTAATTCTGGCGATTTAGAATCATTTTTAACAAAAATTGTGATTTTTATTGCAATTAATATATCTTTCGTAATTTATAATATAAAAAAAAAATTTAATCGCTCTTTCAGCGCTATTCAGTGCATTAGTGAGAAATGGCGGGAAGTAGCCTAAATTTAAATTCTTTCACGACGTCGTGGAAATTGTAGAAAATATTCAATTCTTTTTTCACTCAGCTCTATTTGATTCTATTTTTTTTGAATAATTAATAATATTAATCTATGTCTAATTATTAATTTTTTTCAATGTTCAGTAAAATAATTGTTACTACTGGATAGGTTATTTCTGCTATTATGTTCGAAACGCGGCTTTAATGGCATCTCGGATTTCAACGATGTACAGAACGCGCGTTTACAATCAGTTAAATACTTCGGTGGCGTAGAAGTTGCAATAAAAAATAGTGGTTATAACGATTGCCGAGGGAATTACACGGGGAACGAGGAATTCTCGCCAAATGTGAAAATCTTTGCAATTGTGGTACTTTCACGTAACGTCCCTCGGCGAGCTTTGCTCGTAACACCCGGAAACGCATTCATCAATCATGAAAATAAAAAAAAATACTTCGCTCGATCCTCGTTACCCGGAGATGATTTGTGAACGAGCTTGATAAAAAAGTTTCACCGTCAGTCGGTATAGTGGATATCACTGGGACAGATGGACAATCGATAAAGAAAGTTTCTGCATATTCAAAATGGCGGACTTGTGCTGTTCAGGGATAACGGCACAACTCGGTATTCTCGGTACCTGAAATGTCCGCGCTATGACCAGTGATCATAACCTATAAAAATTGTTTTCTCAAAATAACCGCTAACGCTACAACGAATTTAGTGAAAAAAAAATGTCAAATCAGTATTTGACGTTGATCCTGCAATATTCTCATTGAAAAGTGCCATCTCGCGCGAATATCATCTCGATTTAATTGAATAACTTAAGTATTTCCGCGTGTGCCGCCATAACCTAAAACTTGATCGGAAGTTCCGAGCGTAAGAATTCCCTGCGATGTCAGGAACCGTGTGCCCGTCGAAAAGTTGGAAAGAGCACAATCGAATGCACAAAGAGCAGCGTAAAAAGTGGCGAGAAGAGAGATTGATAAAAAAGATAAAAAGAGAAGAGAGCGACAAGGTGCCAACAGCGGAAGCGAAGTCAGGGGACGAGAAAATTTTGGAAAAACAATCGGTTTCGACGATAAGCATAGCGGTACCAGGTTCGATATTGGACAATGCGCAGTCAGCCGAATTGCGAACTTACCTGGCTGGGCAAATCGCTCGATCGGCGTGTGTCTACAAGGTCGACGAGGTCATAGTTTTCGACGACAAGGGCGAAGTTACGGAGTGCGAGAAGAAAAAGTTACGAAAGGACGAGTCGCTGGGAGAAGGAAGAATAGCCTGTCTTCAATTAGCCAGAATACTTCAATACCTCGAATGTCCTCAATATCTCAGAAAATATTTTTTTCCGTTGCACAAAGATTTGCAGTACGCGGGTGTTTTGAATCCTCTCGACGCGCCGCATCATCTACGTCAGCAAGACGTCTCGCCGTTTCGCGAGGGCGTAGTAACCAACAAGCCTATCAAGCCTGGAAAAGGTTCCCAGGTTAACGTCGGTTTGCTCAACGACGTTCACGTCGACAAAGTTCTCGCGTCGGGCCTCAGAGTCACCGTTAGAATGTCTACCAACCAGGAGAATTCAAAGAAGTTGAAAGGCGAGGTGGTCTCTCCTCTGGCTCCGCGGAACGAGACTGGCATCTATTGGGGGTACACGGTGAGACTGGCTTCCAGTCTTACCGAGATATTCTCCAACAGCCCTTATCCCAAAGGATACGACTTGACCATTGGAACTTCCGACAAAGGCTCCAGCGTGGACGCGTTACCGACTCGTTCTTTAAACTACAATCACGCTCTTGTAGTTTTCGGCGGCTTGTCCGGTCTAGAAGCTGCTCTAGAAGTCGATTCTCGCTTGAACGTCGACGACCCTGCTCTACTTTTCGACAAATATCTCAACACTTGCCCCGAACAAGGGTCTAGAACTATCCGGACGGAAGAAGCCATCTTGGTGACCCTTTCGGAATTGAGAACTAAGCTGAATCCGAATAATCCACCTTTGGCTCATCCGCAGTTTCAAACTGGCCAAAGTTCGACAGGGAATGCTTCGGAGAATTCAAAAACCGAAGGAAGCACCGTATCGGAGGACACGTACAATTCGGATACCGAGATTCCAACAGATTCTTAATCGTTCAATTCTGGTATATTTTTGTTCGATTGAACAATTATCGAAATAAAGTTTTTGATAATACTTGTTTTATACTGGATTCCATGTTCCATGTATATATAGATAGATATACACATATACAATTCCGTGGATCTTGAAAAATGAAAGAATCAGATATATAAAAATAAAACATTGATTACCAGAGCCCAAACAGTAGTTGTATTTTGTATAACAATTACACATAGAAAAATATACAAAATATTGTAAAAAAATGTATACACAGCTTACCCACAAAAACAAATAAGTTGGCTACTTTCACGATTTTTTAATCGTTATACAGCTGTTCACCGTATCCCTCAAACTCTTAATGACTTTTTCTGGCTCATTGGAGCCTGTAACAGCTGTTCCAGAAACTATCATGTTCGCTCCAGCCTGTAACAAAAAAACTCGTAGTTTTCGAACCGGTCCTGAAAGCTATTAGCTGTAATGTTTCATTATTTATACTATATACCTCGGCACAGGCATTTATCGTATTTGGCCCAACTCCGCCATCCACTTCAATGTCCAATGTAGGATAATTCCTTCTCAGCCAAGCGACCTTCTCCATCATCGATTGCATGAACTTTTGACCTCCGAATCCTGGCTCCACGGTCATCACTAGGACCATATCAGCCTGATCTACGTATTCTGCAACGACGTCCACTGGAGTACCCGGCTTGAGGGCGACGCCGACCTTTTTGCACCAAAACGAAATGTAATTTTTTTAACCCAGTTTTGATACACGTACAATGTTCAAATTACTTCTTTATTGGCTTTTATCCTAAGATACCTTCATTCCTGCTTCTCTGACTTTCCTACATAACGACGGCACATCCTGGACTGGTTCGACGTGAAACGTGTACTGATCGACACCGGCATCAGCCATTGGTTCTATCCACTGATGGAAGTAAATTGTTCCTAATTATTCATGAGTTTTTACTATAATATGTTGCGATTCTCCGTTTGAAGAATTCAAAAAACGGCATCAGGGTCGCGATATCTTTGCGCAATTCTCTACCTGTTCGGGTTTCGAAACCATCATATGGGTTTCGAGAAAAGCATTTTTAATCTTGTTCCTCAAGCACTTGACGATGGGGTGACCAAATGTGAGGTTAGGGACGAAGTGGCCGTCCATAACATCGAGATGAAGATAATCGGCTCCGTTGTCGATCAAACGTTGGGATTCCTCGTAGAGTTGAGACAAATCGGCATTCAAGATTGACGGACCAATCTTGGCGGTTAGACTTTTCGACATTTTTCTATATTTTTTTTGGCGAACCCTGTCGCGACGATAGTACAAAGTACAGGGCCGAAACTAATTCAACGATTCAAAATGTGCACGTGGGCAATTTACGGACGTGTAATCGCTAGAGTTGCCTCGTTTAACGTTTTTATGGAACCGACAAATTGATGTGGCAAAGTGACGAGTTATTATCCAGTGAACGCGTGAACGGAAATTGCTTCACGAAAAAACTGATAGCTCATGCAGTGGCGATGAAAACCACGTGGTCTTGGATCGACCACGCGGTTTAATCTTTCCTGTAAAGCGGCCATGAAAAAATTGGCAGGGGAACGGCGTTTTTGTTTTTATTACTGCGCCGGATAATATTTTGGCAATTCGCGTCACGTGTTCTTCGTGGCGATCGATTTTTAGCAGGTACATACAATTGAATATTGCGGTATAATTTGCGCGGACCCTCCGTTGCCCCCACGAATTTCAAGGTCAACGAGAGGGCGCGTGCGTATCATTCGCGTAGCAGCCAATCGGCGATTAGAAACGACGAGTCTTGTTCCCGGCACTGTTCTCACTTGGTCCAGTCCGTCAAGTGTCTGGCAAGAGTGAGGATCGGACTGTCGTTTGCTCCTGAGGAGCGCCGCCATAGTTGTTCCATACGCAAATCTCTGTGAACCCAGGGAAATATAGTAGAAATCATGAAGTACATATTGGTCACCGGGGGTGTTATAAGCGGAGTGGGCAAAGGCGTAATCGCCAGCTCATTCGGTACTATACTGAAACATTGTGGAATTCATGTGACATCTATCAAGATCGATCCGTACATAAATATAGACGCTGGCACTTTTTCACCATATGAACACGGTAAGATTTTGCAAGACGTTTAAGGTAAACGTGAAATAATGAAAAAAACGCTATCGGGACGTTGACTCGTTTCTTCAACATTCGGAATAGCGTGATATCGAGGTGCCATTGTGCCTGAAAACCATGTGGCGTGGTAGCCATTTTGTCTTCATAGCGCGCCGTTTTCACGAACGGCTTTCCAGTCGCTCGCAGTCTCTGGCGTCGCCGCAGGCGAGTTTCCATTGGTCCGTGGTAAACGTTCGATCGTAGCCTTTTAGGCTTTCAACCAATCAGCTGCAAGTGCATCCGTTCGAATCCCGCGAAAACGCTCTTCTTTCGTATCACGTGACCCCCGAACGAAAGCGGGAAATTCAAACTTTTTTTCAAAGTCCTGAATTAAATTCGGTAGTGTTAGTCTTTGAATACGATACTTCGGAGGCAAAGTTGATGTACGTTTCAATTAAGCTCGATAGTTGACCCAAACAAAACGGGAATTTTGATTTTTCTGTAACAAAACGCATTCCAGGTGAGGTGTACGTTCTCGAGGATGGTGGAGAAGTCGACCTTGATCTTGGAAATTACGAGCGTTTTCTCGACGTCACCCTTCATCGGGACAACAATATAACAACGGGAAAGATTTATCAGCAAGTCATTACCAGGGAGAGACAGGGAGATTATTTGGGGAAGACTGTCCAAGGTAAAGAAATTCTTATTGTCATTAAAACGAATAAAAAATATACGGAAGAAGCGAAACTCAAAGAAAAAACTTTTTGTTTCCCAATTTTCAAAATTTTATCGGGACATTCGAGGAATTATGGTTACGAAAGGTTTCATTGTAATTTTAATCAGCCATCTGAAGGAAATTTGCGATATTTGATTTTCTATAATAAAGAAACTAATAAATTGAAGAAAAAGAATAATCACTGTATTTCAACAATGCAAACTTGGAACCTAAAAGTATGTTTTCGTATCAACGACGAGTTTGCAAAAAGTTTGGGTGACGATAAAATAAAAGTTTGCAAAAAACCAAAAAGTTTGCAGTGACGATACGTTGCGGTTAGTTATCGGCGTATAAAATAAAAACCAAAAGTCGTTATACATTCAATCCATTCATGATTATCTGTTTGTGTACGTTTACGTGTAAGAGGATACGTGTACGTTTTATCTGTTCACAGTTGTGCCTCACATCACCGACGCGATACAAGAATGGGTGGAGAGAGTCTCGTGTCAGCCTGTAACCGAAGACGGCGATCCTCCAGTGGTAATTTATCAGAAAAATAATCAGCGCTCTTCGAAATACTCATAAACAGCCTGTATTACAGCGAAAGAGTTTTTACGCAGGTTTGCATCATCGAGCTGGGTGGTACGATTGGAGATATCGAAGGGATGCCCTACGTAGAAGCTTTCAGGCAATTCCAGTTTCGAGTTCAAAAGGAAAATTTCTGTTGCGCACATGTATCCCTGGTGCCGCAGGTTGGTTGAAAAAGTCGATAAGATTTTGTCACGAAAGCCAATTTTGGACGAGAGGTTAAAAGAGTTGTTTTTTTAGCCACGCTCCACTGGAGAACCAAAAACGAAGCCGACCCAAGCCAGTGTCAGAGAACTTCGTGGTTTCGGCTTATCACCCGATCTCATAGTTTGCAGGTCGGAAAATCCGATCGGAGAAGCCGTGAAAGAAAAAATTTCGAATTTCTGCCACGTTCCACCTGAACAGGTAAAATGCGTTTTAAATAGTTGGAATCTAAATAAAAAGGATATTCGGGACGATTTGAACGCTCCATTTGCTTTCGTTTTCAGGTTTTGACTATTCACGATTTATCATCGATTTATCGAGTACCATTGTTGATGGAGAGTCAAGGGGTCATCGAATTCTTGAACGACAGACTCAAGTTGAACATCTGTATGCCCAGGCCACGTTCCTTCATGAAGAAGTGGCGCGACCTTGCCGAACGCATCGAACACCTACGCAAGGAAGTTAACATTGCCCTTGTAGGAAAGTACACGAAACTCGAAGACTCTTACGCCTCAGTGAGAAAAGCTCTTCAACATTCTTCGATACAAGCTGGATATTCTTTGAACTTGACGGTAAGTACGGGTTCAGAAATGCCACCAAGTTTTCCATTTGATGTCATTCCCTTTTTAGGTATCACTGGAAGAACATTGAAAAATCGCAAAAATTCTTGAAAATTTGAGGACTGATAGAAGAAAATTAGAAATTAGAAAATTCAATATACATTGAAATTTTACGTAATTATTGATTATTATTATTATTATTACGTAACTATTGATTATTTTTATTTTGATGACGTAATTATTGGTTATAATAATAATAATTATTATTACATTATTTTTACATAATTATTGATAACATAATTCGAACGTATAAATTAAATGTAAAAAATGGGAAATTGTTTCGTTGCGATTACCCATTTTTTTGCAACTTTTGAAAATTTCAACTCGTTTTCCAGTACATCGAGGCGGCGAATCTCGAGCAAACGACGAAACAGAGCGATCCCGTTTTGTATCACCAGGCTTGGCAGCAACTCTGCAAAAGCGAGTACGTGTGTCATTTTTTCACTTTTACGCTTTGTGGCTAATACATTTTCAACAGCTTTTCGTCGACGTCTATTTTTCACAAATACCATTAGTTAACTTTTGTGAAGAAAAATTGACGTTTGATTCGACGAAACGATTGCAGCGGAGTAATCGTGCCTGGCGGTTTCGGCACTCGCGGTATCGAGGGCAAAATCGCTGCTTGCAAATGGTGCAGAACAAAGAAGAAGCCGTTCCTCGGAATCTGTTTGGGTCTGCAAATGGCCGTCGTCGAATTTGCTCGTAACGTACTAAATCTCGAAGACGCGAACAGCACGGAAATCAATCCAGATACCCCGCATCCGGTTGTTATCGATATGCCGGAACACAATCAGGGTCAGATGGGTGGCACGATGAGACTCGGCAAGAGATACACGCGTTTCAAGAGCGAGTCTTCGATCATCAGTAAGCACGAGTCTTTCCCAATGCACTAGACATTGAAGACATCGAAAAATAATCCTAATGTTAGGAAGTCGTATCAAGCGTTGATGATCTTGGTAATCTTTCGAAACTAAAAAAAAAAAAGAAATTGCTCGGTTTTTTTCAAACCCAAACAAAATGTCAATCGTTGGTTTATCTGTTTTATCAAATTTGAGAAACAACGAATATCGTTACGTTTTCAGGACAATTGTACGGAAATGTTGATGGTGTCGATGAGAGGCATCGTCACAGATACGAAGTTAATCCCGAATACGTCGAGGACTTCGAAGCTGCCGGGTTGAGATTCGTCGGTGAGATATTTTTCAACTGCTTGAAAAATAGCATAAAATGCATTCGAATATTTGCCAGTTTAATCAAGAGTGAGCAAAACCGGAAACAGTAAATGATAAATTTTCGTTTACTTAAAAACCGGATGTTGATGAATTTTGAAAAAATTATACAAAAAGGTATTATAAATCGACGAAAAGAAATGATTTTGTTAGCCGTGAAAAAGAGTTGATAAAAAATAAAAAATAATTAAATTGTTGGTTGACAGGTCAAGATGACGAGGGCCAACGCATGGAGATCATAGAATTGGCGGATCACCCTTATTACGTTGCGACCCAATATCATCCGGAGTACCTATCTCGACCGTTGAAACCTTCGCCTCCGTTTTTGGGTTTTATTTTAGCGAGCGTTGACAAACTGAAGGCGTATTTGGCCAGGGGATGCAGACTGTCTCCTCGTCAACTCAGCGACAATGATTCCGGTGAGAAAAACTTGTTTTCCATTCGAATTCTTTTTTCTCTTTTCCATTCTCTTAAAAAACTGACAAATTAGTTTTCGACATTATTCGAAATAAAAATCCATGATCGTTCGTGTTGCAGATGACGAATACGTCAAAGTGACTGACAAAACGAAAATATTGACGAAGCTTAAGAATCAAGAGGAAAAGGAATCTCCCTAGGTCGTTTACGATATCCGTATGAAAAGTGCGATCATTTCGATGCCTTCGACAATTCTTATTTCAATTAATTAGGCGAGATCTAGGCTACGCTGCGCATCTCGATATCTTTGTACGCCCTTCCGTTTACTTTGAGACAACGAAATAACGAAGAAACGTCGATTTCAAAATCTAGTGTCTCGACCTTTCGCGATAGCTACGAGCTAAACATTTTTCCCTCTGTTTTTGCCCAAAGTTTCGTTCCGAAAAAATCATTTACAGAGAATGTCACAAAAAAACTAATTTTGTTTGGGTTTGAATTCGATCGTGAGTTTCAAATACGCCGGTCGATGCAATTGCGATTTTCCTAGCGAATAAACTGATCGAATTATTTGAATCGATAATTCCCAATCTCTTTTTTGGAAAACTGGGCACCATGACAATGCGTAAACTTTATTAAAACTCATAAAGTAACTCATAACTCAAAGGTGTGGATCGGAGTTAGTGAAAAATCGAAAATTTGACTTTGCAATCGATTCGAGGATAATTAGCGTAATTTCGGTGATTAACGTTTTTCATCGTGGCCCCAGGTACTTCGATGTCTCATAATACGGATTCCCTATGTGCATAGACATATATATGTATATGTAAATTTTCAAAGCGTTTACTTGTGTCCAGATTAGTGAACGCGATACGAACCTCCATTGGGTTACCGATCGAGTACGATTGACGTGAATATCGCCAGTGATTTATCGCTGAAGGTGATTCGAATTAGCTCGATTTACGAACGATGTAATCTTATGAGGAAACACATCGTCGATTTTTTTCTGTTTTTTTTTTACGTTATTTCTGGGACATGGGAAACTATTTTTCATAGTTTATCGCTGATTGTCGTTATCGCCATTAGGATTTCGCGACGAGGCGTAAAAACAGCTCGAACATTCGTTCGCGTTTTCTTTCCGAATTGATGAGCTCGAATAATCGATTATACACTTAGAATACGTTTTAGAATAAATCGATTGCGCGCAAATGTTTTCGTAAACGCGTTTCTTAAAATATAATTAAATAGGAAATTATGTGTACTTAAATATGCACCGATCGTCAAATTTAATTCGAGAATAGCTGATAAATTATTACAGCTTCGAATTATTTTTTTTTCACGATTAATAGAAAATGAAGAAAAGCCCAAATTGCTTTCAGTTCGATCACGAAACTCTTCAGTCCGTGTGTAATTTAATTCCTTTTAAATGCACAACGTTTTTTTTTTAATTTAAGGTTATTTGTATCGGTGTATCGATAAGTCTTATTTTCTAGGAGATCTCGATGGTAGAATGTCAAATTCGCGAGATATTTGTATATTTGTATGAAAAAAATCGCGACGTGCGTCAATGTTCGTTTTTTTTTTGCTTTTTTCTAACTTTTCGCACATCACTAATTTCGCGATTTCTCTGTACTCGACGACAGGTTGTGTCTGTCAAATTTTGAAAATTCGCTGATACAGTGTAAACTGTAATATCAGTTTTTTCTTTTCTCGAATTAGATAACAAAATCTGGTATCGTTCATTCCGATAGTTGAGTCGTAAAGAATTTTTCATACGATTTCGAAGTTCTCGACTTTTTGGTTACGCAGTGAAAATACCATAATTTTTACATTTACGACGAGATTTGCAATGTTTTTTTTTTCCATCATGTTTATTTTTGCAAAGCTTGAAACTTTTTACAAGTATTAAAAAACGAAACTAACGATAATAATAATAGTAATAATTATTATAGCTTATCGTAGTAAAAGTTCGTTTGATTCTCAATCTCATTTTTTTTTTTTTCGTTTGGATAGTACGAGAATTCTTTCGAGATCTTTCGTCGAAGAATGATAAATCAAGTATTCCTTGAAACTGCCTTTTCTTGCGATCATCCGTGTGTCTGAAACGAAATTGATAAATGAAGGCACATCTGGAAGATCATAGATCTCGATCTTTCTTGAATCTATCATCTCGTTGAGTCGTTTCGCGTCTGTTCTGACTTTTGTTTTTAATTATAAGCGTATATTAAAACCAAAAAAAAAAAAAGAAACTTATCTTATTGTAAAACTTGTAATCCGATTAATGGCTGGAGTAGGACCAACCGTTCGAATATAATTCATCGAAACAAAAGCTTCGGTTACGACTGGATCGTGGATATTGTTGTTTCGCGCGAATCGCGTCGATTCCGCCGTTGTAATTTTTCCGAGTGTTTACGTATCGATAATTCGGTTGTAAAAAAAAAAGACAAAACAAAAAAAAATATCGATGTAAGTGAAATTTAGAAAAACGCGAGAAAATGAAGAAAAAAAAAAAATTAATAAATGAAAACGAAAGAAAAATAAACGCCAGAGTCTGGAATGTATCAGAAGTCTGTACATGTTTATTCGTTCACACTGTTTCGCTTCATTTTTTCCATACTTAAGATCGCTCCTCCAACTCTCTTCTCGATACAAAATAATCGTATCTCGTTTCTCTATTTTTTTTTTCCCTCATTGTACAAAATTCACGTATATATTACATACACATACTCGGTATTACAATTGTTTTCAAACTACGATTACCCGTTGCTTTTTTTCCCATTTCGCTCAATATCGTTCGCACCTTCGCTGTGAGTTCAAAAATTTTGACGAGAAAAAAAAACCAAAATCCCGCTCTATCGAAAATTCTCGAGAAAATTCATCACCGAAATTCGACGCTTCGGAATTTGGTTTAATCGTTTGGATCGTTTCAAACATATTTTCAAAAAAAAAAAAAAAAAAAACAGCGAAATATGCATTTTTTCAACTTTCGTAAAGGAAAATCGATTTATGCCGGATTTCGTTTTTCGAGAAAGCAAACGAATTATTCTTGCGTTTCGGGGAAGAAATCCTTCCCGAGCATGGCGCAACCGCGGCGGATAATAAACTAAAAATGCACGCTGCAAATTAACGTTGAATCATTAAAGATTGAAAAATCAAAATAATATCAAACAATAATATCAAATAATAATAATAATAATAATAATAAAACAATGGAAAAAGAACGTAAAAATAATTCACGAAATGCAGTTTGGACGGTAAAAGTTACAACTAATACTGTGCAAGTTAAAGAAAATGAAACGCAAATGAAAAACGTGCCGAGAAGATTCGTTTGTACATGAGTATCGCCGCACGCCGTCCGTTTTAATTCTCCTTTCTTTTTTTTTTGTTACCTAAGAATTCAAACGGAATTATTGACGCAGCAATAATTGCGTCATCGAATAAAAAATATATTATTCTACGCTTGTGAATTGTATTCTTTTTTCTTCTTTTGATGTTTTTTTTTTTTCGAGCAAAGATTTTCATCGTAGCCTAATTTTACAGTGAACAATGAAAAAAATGTGAAAAAAACGGAAAACTACATACTACCCATGTTAATTGGCACTTAACTCTAGTTTCCCAACGGAATTTGTCCGTTGAACGTGAGTTCGACAAGCTGTATACAATAAAGAAGATCCAGTCGGAGATTCGGTCGGTTAAATGTTACTCCCTCGTTCATTCGGCGTTTCTTTCTACGAGATTCTATTTACATTATTTTTCGAAGTATTCGTGAAGGCAAAAATCGGTAGGGTTTACTACGCATCTACGAATGAAATATCGGATAGAACGACGAATGTTATTGAAACGTGAAGCCTGATGAGAATATCTAATCGACTTGAAGGCTTGTTTCAATTATTACCAAAATTGTAGCGAGTAGAAAAAATCGGCCACTTGATGACCGAGCTATAATTATCGAGTGTTCTCTCCAAGTGAAATTCCGTTTCGCCTGGCAGCAGAGAAAAAAAAGGGAGATGACCGATCATCTTTTCGAGTAAATCTCGTGATGTTCCGTCATATTTTCAAAATTCACTCTTTACAACCTTTCTGGCTCGTGATTTTGCCAGTTCTGTCAGCTTTGGTGCAAAAAACAAACAAAAAAAACAAACAAAAAAAAAACTTTTCGTTTCTGAATTCCAAAAAAACTGGTTGACTCGTGCTTCGATTATCCATTTTTTCAACCCCATTCATATCTCGATTGATCCGTGACATTTTCTTTTCCTTTTTTGGTAATTAAATGAACCACTCTTTGCGTTTTTGTACTTGATGTCCCGTGGTTGAATGAACAACCGCCGAATCAGGATCGAGAGCAACCTCGGCGCCTTTGTCCTCCTGAGTGAGATATTCGCCTTTGTGTCTGGACATGTAGCGTCCAATGAGGATCGCCATGATGACGAGGGCGATGAGAATGACCGCGAGAACGCTACCCAATATGGCAGTGTCCGTTTCGTTGTAAGCCGATCTGAGTACTTCTTCGTCGACGCGCGGTGGCGGTCTCGTTTCAACGATATTAGGCGGATGGGTGACCGGTTCGACACCGCAAAAATCTTCCGACAACGGCGAGCCCAGAGAACGCACGTTGCTCGGTCCATCCTCTTGGAACAATAACTTCAACGGATAAATATCATCGAATTCGACTCTCGAAATACAGCCGATAAAACCTTCCGCTTTCGTGCTGTTTTTACCGATGTACAAATACTGTATGTTGTTGAATTGCGCGTCCGCCGAGTCTTTGATATTGAAGTGAAATTCCTTGGGCTCGTAATTGTCGACTTGCATGACGAGAGTCGCTCCCGAATTTTTTCGCCTCACTCGCAAATCGTGATATTGACCGAGGCCAAAATGTTTCGATGGGAATATAACTTCTTGCCTCTCGAATCCAAAATCGAAAACTATCCGAAGATGACCGCTGTTCGATACCATTATCGTCATGTATTCACCGGATACGTTCGAGTACATTCCCAATAGGAAACCACGAGGATTCGTCGTTGTAAAACCAACTCGTATGTTCTCAGCTATCGTTGAACGAAAACTTCCTACGAATTCGTATTTTATCATAGAACTCTGCTGCATGTTCACGCCGATTTCTGGAAACGAAAGAACCAAGATTGTAACGATGTGACAGTGCGTTTAAGATAGTGCTTTTTCCTCGTTACAAGGAAAATTCTTTTTTTTTTGTATGTTGTAATAATTCAGAATTACGTCGGAGAAAATTCAGCATATCCTTACCGAGGAAATATTACTGAATATTATTATCCTCAAATGTACAGTATTTTCTATTCTCGGACTCAACGAATTATAGATATACCGTTGACTAAAAAATCCGCTAGAACTACTTTAAACGTATTACGTATTAAGGGCATGACGAACATCGACATAACCTCACAAAAATTTGCGAAATCCTTCTCGGCGTCGATTAAATTGCCAAAACCGCCTATCTCGCGTTTTAGGCCCCGAAATCGACGAAAACGAGTCAATTTTCGATTTTTACGCCGATTTCACTGTTTCAGTTTGGGTTTGTTTGGGTTTGTTGGGCGAAAAAACACATACACACACACAATGAGTGTTTTCGACATATTTAACGAGAAACAGTAAAATTAGCGTAAAAATGGTGATTTCGTCGAAAAATACGGGAAAATGCACATTTTGGTCGAAAAATCGGTCGAATTGTGTCGAAGTGCCAAAACCGCTTATTTCGCATTTTAGGGCCCGAAATCGACGAAAACGAGTAAATTCTCGATTTTCACGCCGATTTCGCTGTTTTAATTTGGGTTTGTTTGGGTTTGTTTGTTTTACAGCGAAAGATCGAGCATCAGAAGTAGAATTCGTAGAGACAGAAATAGATGTATGAATTTTACGATAAAAATGTTACGTCCTTGAGAAATTGTGATTTTTAAATTTCGTCTCTCTCGCACTCGTGTGTCACGTGGTACGTCTTCGAAGTGTCCTTAAGGGGATGAATGATAATTACGAAAAGAATGATACTGACCATCCGCGCATATCGGTCCTTTGAAAGCCGTCCATCTGCAGTCGCAATTATACGAGTCGTAACCTTCGTGGCATGTACCGTTGTTCAAACAAGGATTGCTTTCGCAGCGACCACTGCAGCCTTCGCTAACCCCGTACAATCCTCTTCGAGCGTATTCTCGTAAATTCTGAAGTTGTCCATTGAGCATGAGGCCCCGGATGCAACCGACGAAACCATCGCGATATTGGGTCGTCGCACCAACGACAAAGTCAGACGTCAGATACATCAACCGATAAGGTCCGGGTGGTTCCCTTATTTGATTCTTCAATGCGCCGTCTATCACTATTCTGGCTTCTTTGCGATTTCTCTCGACCAACACCGTGTGCCAAGTGTTGTCGGCGAGATCGTATGACGTTTGTACGCTCACGGTGTTCGAAACGTCACCGGAAGTGTACTTGAATTGCATCTTGTCACCGGTGACTATCGAAATTTTGATCTCGTTAACCAAACTCGTACTGTGGATTATCGTTGCGTCACGGAGGGTCGTTTTGAACTCGAAATAAATATCACCGCTTAGACCCATGTCGAACGTTGGCAGGTTTATCGTCGCGTCGGCGATTCGGAACGTTACCGCGTTTTTAAACAAATCTGAAGAAATGAAATCAATGCACGTTTGAAAATGGAAAAAAAATACGTGAAGATGAAAAAATCAGATTTTTGAGGAAAATGTCCTAATCTTGATTTTTAAAATTTTTTAATTCAAGAAGAAAATTTTTTTTCCTCTTGAATGAAAATTAATTAAACTCAAGAGGAAATTAATTAAATTCAAGAGGAAAAAAAATTTTTTCCTCTTGAATATTCCTCTTGAATGAAAATTAATTAAACTCTTTTTTTCCTCTTTTTTTTAATTCAAGAGAAAAACAATTTTAATTCAGGAGGAAAAAGATTGAAAATGGAAGGAACGGTTCGGGATGTTGAAAATTACCATCGCCCTCGCAAATTAACGGCCCCAATGTGTATCGTCCTTCTTTCTCGTCCAGCGCCGTTCCCGTATCACCGAATCGCAATTGTTTCACCGGGAGATGTTCCTTCTCCGTGATATCACCGCCGTCCTCCAACCAACCCTCCAGATCGGAATCGCAGTTGCACCATTTCGTTGGATCGGCGCAATTACCGAGAACACCGCATTCGCATTTTCGCGATCCGGGCAAAGCGCCGCCCCAATAGTCCATCCGTTGATTGTGCCGACTCACCCACCAAGAATTCGGTCGGAATATGTCGCCTTGATGAACTACGAAACAGAGGTCAAATAGAAAAGAAGATAAGGGTTGCTATTGCGTCAAATCGTGAAACGTCGCTAAAAGCATTTTCGAACTTGTATATGTTTGTATTTTACCAGGAGTATTGAAGAGACGAGAGTGTTTGCAGGCGTAATTGATTCTCTGTCGGCAATTGGTGGATCGATTGAGCAATGCTTCGATCTGATCGAAATCAGCGTCGTACTTGATGTCCTGTACGAAACTTCCAGGTTCCTCGAAGTTATTAACCGGCGTGGACATTTCGTTGCTGTGCCTGACGACAGTCATGACTCGACCGTCCGAGTAAAATTCGCAAGTCACGGGGAACGGTTCGAGAGGACCGCTGCCGTCTACGTCTATCGTTATATCGGCTCGCTGACCCACAGCGTTCATGTTTTTGTACGCTTCGCACGAGAGCGGGTGCAAAGCTGCGAGAAAAGCAGGAAAAAAAAATACGAAAGATGAAAAAACGCAAAAAATGAATAATCGTCAAAAATGAAGTTGATGGAAAATTAATTTGATAAAAAATGAGTTTGATAAAAAATGAATTTGATAAAAAATGAATTTGATAAAAAATGAGTTTGATAAAAAATGAGTTTGATCAAAAATGAGTTTGATAAAAAATGAATTTGATCAGAAATGAATTTGATAAAAAATGAGTTTGATGAGAAATGAATTTGATAAAAAATGAGTTTGATCAAAAATGAATTTGATCAAAAATGAATTTGATAAAAAATGAATTTGATCAAAAATGAGTTTGATAAAAAATGAATTTGATAAAAAATGAATTTGATCAAAAATGAATTTGATCAAAAATGAATTTGATCAAAAATGAATTTGATAAAAAATGAATTTGATAAAAAATGAATTTGATAAAAAATGAATTTGATAAAAAATAAATTTGATAAAAAATGAGTTTGATCAGAAATGAATTTGATAAAAAATGAATTTCAATAAAAAAATGAATTAGATAAAAAATAAATTTGATCAAAAATGAAGTTTATGAACGAAAAATGATGGTCGAAGGTTCATTGTTGATGTCCAGTTGCTAGCTACTCACACGTGTGACAAACAGCGCCCGAGTATCCCGTGCCTGTGCAGTCGCACGTGAACTCGTGAGAGTTCTGTCGACAAACGCCCGAGTGTCGGCAAGGATTCGGATTGCAACGATCGTACATCTGGCAAGCGTCGAAAACGATCTCGTTTTCGCAGCAGTACTCGTCCTTCTTCCAGTCGGTGGGTAGTTTGTAATTACCGTCGACGCTTATCATTTTCATGCAGCCGACGAAGCCACGATTCGTGCCCATACCGGTTATACCACCGCCGATCAGATACACCGGTCCGGTCGAGATCTCGAGGAGACGCTTCGTTCTCATCGGACGTCCGTCGACTATTAGGACTAGATTGTTCTTCGATATCGTCAGGACCACTTGATGCCACTTGCCGTCGTTGAATCTCTCCTCGAAGTTGTCCAGGATCGTGCGTGGGTTTTCTTTCGTTTCTATCTCGACCTTCAGCTTGCCCTCCTCAAGGAAGAGCTGCAAAAAATATCAGGATTAGTACTGCAAGTCTCTTTTTTTTAACAAATATTTTTGGTTTTTTTTTCCACTGTAATTACGAATGCTGCATTTGGTAAACGGTTTAATGTCACTTGATTACACGACAAAATATCATACGACCAAACATCACGACGATAAAATATCCCCAGAAAGCTCAGAAGCGAACCCAAACAAACACACGCAAACAAACACAAACCCAAACAAACACACGCAAAGAAACACAAACAAACCCAAAAACACACGCAAAGAAACACAAACGAACCCAAACACACGCAAAAAAACACAAACAAACCCAAACAAACCCAAAAACAAACCCAAAGAAACACAAACAAACCCAAACACACGCGAAGAAACACAAACAAACCCAAACACACGCAAAAAAAAACAAACAAACCCAAACACACCCAAAGAAACACAAACAAACCCAAAAACAAACCCAAAGAAACACAAACAGACCCAAACACACTCAAAGAAACACAAACAAACCCAAAAAACACACGCAAAGAAACACAAACAAACCCAAACACACGCAAAGAAACAAACAAACCCAAACACACGCAAAAAACAAACAAACCCAAAAATACGCAAAGAAACCCAAACAAATCCAAACAAACCCAAAGAAACACAAACAAACCCAAAAACAAACCCAAAGAAACCCAAACAAACCCAAACACACGCGAAGAAACACAAACAAACCCAAACAATGATATTTCGTCGTGTGATATTCCATCAATGATATTTTATCCTGATATTACATCACGCTACCTGATAAAAGGTTAATTAATCAATAGCGTACCTTGACGTGTCCGCGGGACGTGAACTCGTGGAAAAGTATGAGACCCCGCTCCTCGTAGCTTTGAAAAGCTAATGAAACGTTCATCGAGGATACACCTTCGTAACCGTCGAGGCGAGCGTACGTTCGCGGCGTCAAAAACGTCACTGGTATTATCGGCGGCTCGGGGCAACTTTTTGGCGCGTTGACTCGCAGGTAGGGAAGATTTTCTCCGGTATGGTCCCAGTCTAGCAGATCGCGTATGATGTTCGTTTTATTGAGATACAAATTCTCTATGCAGCCCGTGAAATTTTGATTCACGAGGAGACCTTCCTGGATGTTGGGAACACCTCCGATGTACAGCTGAAACGACGAGTTCAACAAATCAATTTTGGGATCGTTATATTAAACCAAACGAACCCAAACGAACCCAAACGAACATAAACGATCCCAAACGAACCCAAACAAGCCCATACGAACCCAAACAAGCCCATACGAACCCAAACAAGCCCATACGAACCCAAACGAACATAAACGAATCCTAATGAATATAAACGAACCCAAACGAACCCGAACGAACTTAAACGAACCCAAATGAACCCGAACGAACCCGAACTAATCCAAACGAATCCAATCGAACCCAAACGAACCCAAACGAACATAAACGAACCCAAACGAACATAAACGAACCCAAACGAACATAAACGAACCCAAACGAACATAAACGAACCCAAACGAACATAATAGAACCCAAACGAACATAAACGAACCCAAACGAACATAAACGAACCCAAACGAACATAAACGAACCCAAACGAACATAAACGAACCCAAACGAACATAAACGAACCGAAATGAATATAAACGAACCCAAACGAACTCGAACGAACTTAAACGAACCCAAACGAACCCGAACGAACCCAAACGAACCCGAACGAACCAGAACTAACCCAAACGAATCCAATCGAACCCAAACGAACCCAAACGAACAGAAACAAACCCAAACGAACTTACCGCTCTGTTCAAATCGAGCCTGTAGAATTCTCCGTTGATGCGACCCTTAACCAAAACACGATCGACCGAAAACGCAATGTCCTTCCGGTTCCGGGATATCAAGACGTCGTGCCACATGTTATCATCCAGGAGGCTCCCAACCGACAAACTCGTCGTTATTCCCGAGCCGAGATCGATGTTCAACAACAAACGATTGTCTCGCATCTGAATCGCGATAAAGTCACCCTGAGTGCCACGGGAATACAAAAGTACACCGTTCGCGCTGTTTGTTTTAAAGCGGAAACGAAGCGAGTGACGATCCGTCTCGATTGGCTCCCGTATCAAATCCATCCGTACGAGCGATGATCCGTTGAACGACAAAACATCGGAAACTGCAATTTCATTGGGTTACGATAAATTTTTGGTGTTTCGATTTTGATCTCGATTCGAAATGATTTCGGATTCGATGTTCGAAAAAAGATTTTTTTTTTTGTCAATAAAAATTGTAATTTAAGAAAATTGAATTAAATGAATTTTAATGAGATTAAAATGAATTATTGGTTATTAAAATAATTATTTCACAATTAATTCAAGTTTATCAATTAGAATGGAATTAAATTAATGATTAATTACATTTAATAATGCAATTATTGAAATTAATTATACACGAAATTAAATAATTAAATTAATTGAATTGCAAATTTTGTTTATAATATTAATTGTAATGATTTGATTAAATGAGAATTCAAAAAACTTACCGTAATCACATCCGTAGAGTTCAACCCTCAGGGATATTCGGTCCTGCCATCTGGTCGGATTTATCCGAATCCACTGAGCTATTATTGGAACCTCGAATTTGTTCAACTTTATTGACTCCGCGTTTTTGTTTCCTTTGAACATCTGTGACGAGATATTTTTACGATAAGATACGATTTTCGAGAGTACTTTTCTGAATATCTCGTTTATCAGGATATTTTTATTTTTATTTACAAGAATTGTACAGTGTAGGGAAGCACGCATGCACCACGGTTCGAATTCTTCTTTTTTTTTTTCTCTTTGTTTTTCAAAGTATCATTCGACAGGCGAGAAATGTTACCGCGCGTCAAAACTTCATTGAAATTCGTTAGACAAAATTGTGAAGATTAATAAAAATAAATAAAAAAATGTATGTATACGGTGCACCATTCGAAAATGTTAGGACAGCGCGAGTCTGTGTGTTAGTAAACGCGAAACGAAAGTTAGATGAATCACACGGCATATGGTTTAAGGACGATCCCGTAACGTCTCTTCATCTCCCCTTTCCCGAAATCAGCGAAGTTTTCGTTTCACACTTCGAGAAAGAAAAAAAAACTCGGCCAGAGTCCGTAAACGAGAAATAATGTTTATTTTGTATTTTTTTGCAATTTCTATCGGTGGAGTTTGTAAGGTTAGAATGCACCGAACGGCCATTTTGATTTTTCATTTGTATGTCGATAGTCTCGAGTCGAACTACTGTGGGAAAATTCAAATTAAGTCTCATCGCGACGAATCGTTAAAAAACTCGAATTTGATTTTTTAATGTATTTAATTTTTTTGATAATGAAATATGTATTTTATTAATTAATCTAATAATTCCGGAGTGATCAATTTTTGAGTCGTTTTGGTCCAACTTCTCGTAAAATAGAGGTTAGAAAATAAAGACAGTTAAAATATAGGTTATCATTGCATTCCAACTCTTGAAACTCAGGATTGTCCATAACTTCTCATTTGACGGTTCTTTAGTGTTTTTTTTTTCTCTTTCTTTACTCAGTACCTCTTCCACGCCCTCTTGGCTCTCATAACTAGTCCAGGCTTGTCCATCGTCCGAATATTGGACGATATATTCCGTCACGTATTCTCTAGTGTTGCGACGACCGCGGGTTGCAATGCTCCTTATTTCGCATCTGTTGCCCAAGTCCATAGTAAGTAGTTGATTGTAAGTGTTATCTTCGGGTGACCACGCGCTATCCCCTGCAAAGCCCATCCCCATATCCGTGTGTAAAGAGTGATAGAGAAGTGGATGGAAAGCAAAGCCGACAAGGATGAACCTTTTTCTTTTTCTCTCGAATATAACACATTCTTTAACCAACCAACCGTTATTTCCCTATCTGCGAATAAACGAAAAACTAAACATCGAAAAAAAAAAAAACGTTCCAATTTTGGATTTTCTTTATCGTAATAAACGAATTGGAAAAATAAAGAAAGAAATAAGTCCAACACCACGGTTGGTTAGGTTAGTTGAGGTTATGTTTGTTTCTCGATGAAAGATCGCTCACCCATGCAATAGAAAACCTAATTGTTATCTTCTACAAGAATATATCTACGCATACACATAAAGGGGTGCGAATAATTAATAATAATAAATAATAATAATAATATTTTGCTGCATCGCACGTGTTACTGGTAGCCATTTGCGATACATTAGGAGAGAAGTCTTGCCGCATGCGTTTCATTCTCCACCATGAGGGAAGCCATATTTACAGCTCCGTCAGCCATCTTGCCATCGTCTTTCAATATTTTTTCGTTCGAATACTTTCATCGTTTTTGTTTTTGTTTTTCTTTAGTTGATTAACCCACACGACGTTGGGCAATCACTATGGCAGTAGTTTACCTTTACGTTGCCTCCGGCTTCCTTATAGTCCACATAGTCGCGGTTATTGGTGCCATAGCTGATTGTATATTCCTTAACGAATTCGGCATAATTCGCACGACCCTGGGTCTCAACGGAAGTGATGTTCTTCACTTCGCCCAGGTCGACGATCAGGTACTGATTATTGTCTGAGCTCCCGGCGGTCCATGCCTTTTCGCCTATATGCCACAACAACACGTACTCATGCATGCAACGAAAATTCAACTTTTTTTTCGGGCACGTAAGGGTAGCGAGATTTTTCTCTCTTTTTTTTTTTAATTTTGAGCTCGATGCACAGAAAGAACGCTTTTTTGGGGTGAAAATAGTTACATCGCTATTTTTTATACGAAAAATTGAAATTTTCAGGTTATACTCGATTTTGTACAGTGTCGCGCGGAAGGTTATACTTCGAGGAGCTATTTTGATATCCGGGTCAATTTTTAGGTTAACTGAACGTAAACTGCGAATATTAATCCTGATTTTCAATTAGGAATGATATTTCATGTACACTCGAGTGTACTTTAGGAACTAACGAGTTTTCTTCGATTCGTCAATTTTCATCCTTTTCGATTTTTTGCAATCCCGTAGAATAAATACGATGTTGAAGTTTTACATTGTAGCGATTTATTTATACATGTCTTGATTTCGATCTATTCCAATGCTGAATTTCTTTTTATTTCTTCTTTTGTCGATTTTGATCGTTACGCGAAGATCCAGGCTGAAGATTTTTGCGGTAAGGATTCTAAAAGACGTTTGTATGATTTTCAAGACATAAGACACGATACGCTTGATTGCGAAGCAACTTTATTTGTACCGAGCTTTATCGTGGAATCGATCGTTGTTACATCCCCCATTAGTCAGATCTGCGACGATAAAGAAGCGTCGCTTGAAAAGTTGAAACAAATTACATAGAAGTTGAAAATAGAAGGCAAAGATACAAGTCCCGTCACGAGGAAACCTTTTCAAGAGAAATAATAATGATAATAATAATAAAGTAACAAACAGGAAGCAAGCGTGAGAAAAGATACTTTACAACGCACAGTTCGTACATTCTCGTCAAGCTGTTGCCGGCGAAACACCGGCGAAACACTGAAATACTGGATATCGAAGACGAAAAGCATGTTTCTACGTAGAAATACAAATCTTGTAGTCATGGTACGGAAGCTTATATGTTTATTGTAGGATAAGACGTTCCAATAGTCCTGAACATCTTTTCGGGGTATTAAAGTTTCAACCGATCAATATTTCATGTACTTATTTCGCTTTATTGCCAAATATCTATGCAGATAAAAACGTTGAATTCTATTTGTAACGTTTACATAGTGATATCGTCCTATTATTTATCATTTTCAACCTTACTTTCAATCAAGTTTAAACTTTGAATATCTGTTCGTAGTGCTGGAAAAATAATGCAAATACTTTAATCTAACGACTAGCTAAGACGTCCGTTATACTTTTAGCACCTTTCAGTTGCGAATTACAGACTGAATTGGTGGATATTGGACACGCATTTCTTTCAGATTGAATTATGTAATAAGTTTGTAATTGTTTGGGTATGTTTGGATTTGTGATAGTTTGGGTTTGTTTGGATCTGTAATTGTTTGGATTTTTAATCGTTTGGGTTTGTTTGTATTTGTAATTGTTTGGGTTTGTTTGGATTTGTAATTGTTTGAGCTTGTTTGGATTTGTAATTGTTTGGGTTTGTTCGGATTCGTAATTGTTTGGGTTTGTTCCGATTCGTATTTGTTTGGGTTTGTTCTGATTCGTATTTGTTTGGGTTTGTTTGAATTTTTTCAAATTCGTAACTGTTTGGGTTTGTATCTGTTCAGATTTATAATTGTTTGGGTTTGTTTGAATTTTTTCAAATTCGTAATTGTTTAGGTTAGTATCTGTTCAGATTTGTAATTGTTTGGGTTTGTTCGGATTCTCAATTGTTTGGGTTTGTTCGGATTCGTAATTGTTTGGGTTGGGTGTTATTGGCGTTAGGATAAGTTTGTATTGAATTCGTTAATCGACCCACTGACCCGTACACCTATAAATATCTCTGAGAATCGTATAATCAAAATATAAGAAAGTATTTCAGCTTTAACTAACTCCTGCGATTCGTGGATGTTCATCCTTGGCAAAGTATTTTTTAGCATACGTGTGATCCTCTGGATGAAGAGGAACAGCGTTAGCCAAGAGTTCCTCAGAATTCAAAATTTCGAACGGCCTGCACGTAAAAGTTGTACTTTCGTTATCATCCGACAGGGCGACGGCAACGCAGTGACGTTGATCGATCAACGTCTCGTGAAAGACGAAGTTTTGTTTGACGCCGTTTATCCACAGACTCGAATCGGTCACATATCGGTTCACCGATAATTTCGTTTTAGTGCGAAAATCGAGAGTACCGAGGTTATAACTAATTCCTGTTCCAATAGCTTTGACGTAACTTTCTTTTAACGCCCAATGTCTGCAGAACATGTCGATTTGATCGGACTCTGACTTTTCGGGGTCTCCTCGAATTTCCGACCATTCATCGGGCGTAAAGTTGCGATTCATAATGCGAAAAAATTCACGAAGTTCTTTGCCGCCGGAATACTCGAGCGTCATCACGTCCACACCCAACCGAACGTTCCTCGTGTCACCCGCGAATACCGCGTATTTTCCGTGATGAGAAACATTGAAAGACGCGAATTTTGAGGTTATCGGATTCGAGAGGATCGGCTTGTTAGATTCGTCCCTCGCGAGCACTATTTCGTTATAAGTTATTCCGCAATACTCGTTTACGAATTTTCTAATCATTAATCTTCCGGCGAGTGACGCTCTCGCGTCTTTGCGAAACACGAACTTTCCTAACCTCTTCTTTTCGTCCAATTGAATACACGAAATCGCCCGGCGAAATTCATTTTCCGTTGGACTCCATTTGGACCAATCGAAAACCCATCTGACACTTTCCGCCATCTTGATTGGGCGAAGCACAGCCTCTCCTATTACTCGCGGCATCCACGTAAGAGTAGAATTCTCTTTTATACAACTTCGTCGCGAATTGTCAACGATTCCGGCAAAACATTCACCTCTTTAGGTTTTCTCAGGTTTGCTTCGTTTTGGCTTTCTAATGTCCACCTGAAGCAAAGAGAATCACCGGTTTACTATTGCCCCATTGGCTGTTTGGACGCGGTGCTATCCGCTCGGGACGGACGCATGCGCAGCGGTTCCCTACGACATTAGTTTGTTTTTTCGATTTCGTAATTCCTACGTTCTTTTTTTATCAGAATCGTAATTTCAATATTATTTCTTTCTTTCGGTACTCGCATTTTTCGGTATTATTGCTTTTTTTGGTATTATTCTTTTTTTCAAACGTTTTTTTAGTTTCCTACTGCGCATATCGAAGCGTGAGAAAAGCATTCCTTTTGCGCATGCGCGATGCCGAAAAAGTCGTGTTTGTTTCGCGTAGTATTTCTAAACGTAACTTCCGCCAAAAAACGGTTGAAAAGTTAACGTTCGAAACCATTTCCGCCCAGTTCTCGTACTCGACTCCCCCGATGGTGACCATTCGCGCGAATTTTGCTGGTAAGCTTCTAAAATCAAGATATCATTTTTCGTTCGTTTTTGCGAGTTTTTATATCGAAATCATTAACTGGACGGGTCAGAGTGACCGATGTGTGACGAGTCAGTGGGTTAACTACCGCTACTAGCTTAACCGAATATTTGTGTAATTGTGCGTGGGTGTGTTTGCTGGAACGAAAGGGAGCGTTCATCTCTCGCGGCTGTCGTGACGATTCGTGTCTAAATGCTTTTTCTCCTACCGTCCTACCATCGCCATTCGAAATAGGTTTGTCTTTTTTCATCTCTCGGAAAAGATCGGAACAGTATACGTAAAATCGGTTTTCTAATTAAATACAAATGGTGAAGTGCAAATATGTCGGGAATACGAATAAACGAAAGGATTTTATAACGAGCATTTCTGGTATCTCGAAGATTGATTTCCAAATAAGTTCGCTTTGTGAATATTCAACCTCTAGCCTCGAACGGTCATTGTCGGCAAGCTTGATAAAATGCTCAATCGCCATTATTATCCCGCGTCCAAACGGACGCCATTTTGTTTACGGAACACTCGAGTCCGTTTCTTTTTCCGAACTGTTCATGAAGATGAATCGTTGAAACTTCGTATGCAAACTATTTTCAGCTTTGGAATTTTTCACCGAAACAAACCCAAACAAACCCAAACAATCTTTAGCTCTAACATTATTCTAACGATTTATATCGAACCTGCGGCGATATCGAATAATTCGTTGAGTCAATCTCAAAAAATTTTTCAAATAATTTCCATCATAATAGCATTTTTGGGAAACATCTTTTTTGTATAATTCGAACTATGAAGACGATGGCTTCTTCGAAATACTAGAAATGCTTCGACGTCACAACTTTTTTCACGTTCAATAAACAATGCATAAATCTTGCGACGTAGAATAAACGAGAACACTTATATGCTCCGAGACTACGCTACGTCCGTTCGTAATTGTGAAAAACGTTACCATTGAGTTTGGCTTGATTGGGACCCCTGTCGAACGATGAAGACGTCGCCGTTAGAACAGCTTTGGATAACAGCGGCAAGTTGCATTCGTAGTCATCTGCAAGGTAAGAATTCATTGGATTACGTATCGGCAGGTTTTTTAGCCCAAAAGTGAAAGCTTTCATTTTTTTCTGTTTATTCCTGCATACAGTAAAGTTTTCGATTTTGAAACGATTTTGGAACGATTTTGGAAGATGCTGTTTTGATTTTACTAAAAACGTGATCGAGTCAACGACTCATGGAGGTGAAAATTGAAACGCCAATGTAAATTCGTTTTTATCGAAAAAGTTTTGAAATATAAATTATTCGATCTTCCGAACCATCAAAATTCATGAACTTCAGACGTGTCATAAGTACTAAAGGCTTTGGCTTCTAGCTGAGAAGAACTGCATGAGTCATCAAGCAGAATTACCGTGATTGCTACAAATTATACAAAAGCGAGTCATTTCGTCCATCAGTGATTTATGGAATAGAAATACGTATATAAAACAGAATTTTTAGTTTTGTGCCATCATGGTTTGGGCTTGGGTAAAACAGGATAAGCGACGACTAGTAGAGAGGAAAGCAAACACGAAGCATGTTGAAATATAGAAGGCAAGAGATATTAATATATCGGTTGGATAGGATCGAGGATTAGGAATAGGAGGAAATAGGCTAATTCAGAGCATGATGAATTTTTCAGTGATCGATTTCGAAAAATTTTCCTTTTGAATTTATTTAGCCGATGATAAAAATGGGTTACTTTTATTTTCCCGTATTTTCCACCATTGGGATAGAATAGAATTTTTTTGAACGGTGATTAAAAGATCGACGATTTTGTGAAGACTCGAATCGAGTCGATGTATCGTATGTATTGTTGGGAAGTGTACGCCATGTTGTTAGAGTGGGCTTGGTCGGGAGGAGTCACGCTGCAACTATGTCGCGCTTCGTTTCTTTTATACTGGGACGATGCATGAAATTATTTTCGGGAGGATATTCGTACTCGTGTTTAATTAGCGTGTACTTACAAGCTCCGGTGGGTACAGCCGCGGCCGCAAAGAGTATCAAAAAACACTTGATAATTCTCATCGTGACATTTCCTTGGATATTTTCGAAAAAAAAATAACAACCAGAATGTTGCGGAACGTTGGGAGTTTCGTCGAACGCGTCTCTTGGTGTATAGAATTACTACGGGGCTGTACGAGGCGGTCGAACCCCAAGCGGCCCGTCGTGAATGGATACGTGGCGCCTCCGCGCCATCTCTCGTCGGCTCGTAGAATTAAAACGCTTTTTTTAAACGAAAAGACACAAAGAACGGTCGGTAACGTGTTATCGATTGTCGGTATGTTACCGGTGGTCGATAACTCGTTACCGACTGTCGGTATGTTACCGGTGAACGATAACACGTTACCGACAGTCGGTACATTATCACTTGAGTAAACCAAATCAGCAAATTATCCGTTTTCCACGTTATCGCATTTTTAGACTCCGGCACGTTATCGTCCTTCGCCCAAAATTGAAATCCTCTTAATTAATACAATTTGTGTTTTAAACTCTCATCTACATTAATTTTCTGAATAATCAGTGCATTCTGCGCGACAAAACGGAAAACCTCTCGTCGCGGATTCTCGATTTGTTCGATATCGTTTAAATTTTGCATCGTTTCGTTTGAGATATTTATTTAGTATATGCTGCATTCGTGATTTATCACATGTCACAGACAGCGAATCATTCGTCAATGAAATAATCGAGTTTGATAGAAAATGAGCAACATGGCTGATCAGAAACTGAATCTACATTTGGTGCGTCAAAAATAAACCAAAAATACATAAAAAATCCTAGAACCTGATCCTGGAGAATCGAGTCGAAACGACTGGACAGTTCAATTACATTAAACGAGACAAACAATCATGAGTTTTCGAATCGGAGTATCCACGATTGCATTTATAACGTTTCACAAACAGATTTCGTTTGTGTTTCGATAAAGGATTATCAGTTTGTTGTTTCAGTGAGAATATTAAATTATCACTCCATTATCATGCATTAACTCCAGCGACCATACAGCGGTCTGAAATTGCACTAGTAATCGTTCCAAGGAACGCATTAACGATAAAAAGTAAAATAAGCGATAAAGTAAAAGCAAAAAAAAAAATATGCCGCAGAAAGAAAAAACTTACGAGAGTTTTTTTTCTTTTCATTTTTTTCAAAGGTCAATAACCGATGCACGGTTCTACCTCGATCCATTTACACACTCCGGTGCTCATAAACGTTGAGTTATCGAAGTTTTTTTCTCTCCCCTCTTCGAAAGGACTAACGCTAAATTGCAGCGCGAAAAATATTTGCCCATTGATCGACACACGAGTGTGCGTGATAGTAACGATTCTCTATCGTACGAAGGAGCCTCTTAAGTTCCCGCGAAAACCATCATTCGTGGGACTTGGTAAAGAGTTGTTGGGTGTGTTTCATCGAGTACGTTAAACGGCTCTTTATGGGCAATGCTGTTAGCCTTGCCCGTTTTTCCGCTCGTAAAAATCGTTGAGGTTTCTCGAAATGGTACAAAAATTGTGCGATCCTGGAAGAGATCGCTCGGTGATGGTCAATTATCGTTACCGTTCGTACAATTGAGCCTCCGCACAGGCTCAAAATCCTATTTTACGTTTTAGTTCACGCTTCTCAATTATACGAAAAAAAAAGTTTATTTTTCAAATATTTTTACTATTATTTTTTTAAATTATTCTCATTTTTTATTTTTCAATTTCAGTTTCAGTTCAAATCAATAAATCAGTTTTTTATTTACAATTTCAAATTCACTTAAATTTGACCTACGAAAATCATGGAAACATTTCTTTTTAAACTCTTACCGATTTAGAACGATTTAGCAACACGTAATTCGGGATAAAAATAAAAATGAGAGATGAAACGAAAATATTAGGTGCAGTAAAAAGAAATCCATTATTTTTCTAATAGATGGCTTTGGTTATCTGTATCTTGCGTTGTAGAAGTCCGATCTGGTTTGTTTGGGTTTCTTTCGGTAAGTTTGGGTTTGTTTTGGCAAGTTTGGGTTTGTTTAGGTTTCTTTCGGTAAGTTTGGGTTTGTTTGGGTTTCTTTCGGTAAGTTTGGCTTTGTTTGGGTTGCTTTCGGTTTCTCTCAGTTTATTTGGGTTAGATAGCGTACGAAAGACAACATTCAAAACTGACCAGACTTTAGCTACAGTTTTGTGATCAGTTGACTCAGCTTCTGATTGTTTGACTTCCAAAAATAATGGATTTCTTTTTACCGCACCTAATAATAGCAATTCATTGTGTACCTACGATGCAAACTTTCACCCAATTGTGGCCGAAACGCGAGTACGAGGATAACCAAGTTTCCACGGCAAAGTCCCCCCCCCCCCCCCCCCCCCCCCCACGACGCACGCCCCACCACCACCCAAAAGGGTTTTCCTCCGAGTCCAGCTTCTCCGGATTCACCACAGCGGAAGGAGGCGGCCGTGAACTCCTCTAGGCGAATTAATCATTCGGGATGTGAACTTGCGGAAGCTAATATCGGAGTAGAGCGTATATAGGGCACGTGTTATCCCCTAGTAGCCTGACAAAGGAACGTTTCCCGCGTTTGTACGCGGGGAGTTAACTGTTTGTTGCCTGACTACTAAGCTCTCATTCCCTATACGTATTTCACCCAATAAGATATCTACAAACACACCGTTTCTACCAACCCAAACAAACCTAAACTTCGTCCCTCTTTTATTTGTCTAACGTTGGGTATGGTTGGGTTCCGATACGACCCTCGGTGATCCCTATCTCGACGTATCGGACCAACTTTTCGCGACCTCCATAGAAACAAAGTGGTACAAAGTTGGACGAGTCTAGGACGTTTGGGGGGGGGGGGGGGGGCGGAGGCCGCCACAGAAGGGACACGTCTGCGAGCGATCGATTGTGGCGAATCGAACGTTCCGGAAACCGAGGAATAACGATCCGGTTCGTCCTATGCCAATGTTAATTATCGAACTCTGATAACAGCCGGAAATGACGAAGGTCAACGCTCGTAATCTTGTCTACGCGTGAAATGTGACCGGGCACATTACTGACTGCTCGTACGCTGGAGCAGTCGATTTACCTAACCTTGTGTAATCTAACCTAACCTTTTTATGGTACAGACCAGGAATATGGATGAAGTATCTCGGGGGAAGTTGGGCTGAATTGTTATGGATTTTGAAAGGCAGACAATTAAGTGCGCCCGTTTAGTGGGATTAGCCTCGGAATAATTATATATATAATCGAGTTTTATTTGCACAACTTTCGTATGAAGTTTTTTACAAAGTTCCTCTCTTATAAACATATCTTATGTCTAACTTAAAACTACCTTTACCAACTTAAAAACTAGCTCTCTATCTTACTACGAAACGCCTTGGAATAATTATTATATTTGGACGTTTAGTGTCATATGTCCGAGTCGATGTATTTTTATATCTTGAAGATAAATTCACAATTTGGTTCGCGTTGAACTCGACATTTCTAGGGATAAATGTTGAAAAAATATTCTAGAAAGGTTTTTCGCATTTTCTCAGTCTAATTTTGCACTTTCGCCAGAAACTCGGGTATATTCGTAATCAGCGGAAAATTTCCGATTAAATAGACCCTTTTAAGAGTTTAAAAACGAAAAAAAGGATTTTTCGAATTTCCCGGCCACTTTTCCGGAATCTCAAAAATCACGAAATTTCAAAAGGTCGTAGAGTAAGCTTCTTCTATGCTATGGGGATTTAATTAGTGTGTTTGGAAAAGGTTTTTGCCTGACTTAAATAATCGCGTTGGATTCATATCGATATCTCTCGTAGTTTTCCTGGAAAGTCTACTTGAAAAATCGGAAAAAAAGAGGCAAAGGGGTATGTATGGAAAAATTGGCAAAAATCGATGGTCCAACTTTGAAAATCTGCCAAAAATCGAAAAATCATCGGATTTTAATGATTAAAAAAGCATTTTGAAGAGAAAATCATAACGAAGAGATTAAGCACGGGGTGGAGTGCCAATTCCTAAAGGAAAAAAAGTTATCAATGATTTAGTGAAAAAACTTTTTTGCCCTAAAATCCAAACAAAATTTTGATTTTTAACATTTTTTAAAATGTTCTATTTTGATGGAATTTGATCCCCTGAGCACGAATCTACCATTAATTTCGCCCAAAATCCAAAATTTTCATGAAAAAAATCGTACAAATCGTGTTTTTAGAATTTTTTTTGAATCAACCCCTGAACAACAAATCAGGGGTTGATCCGGGAACCGTAAATGCTTATATCAATCGACTGAGAATTTTACGCCCAACTCCCCATTTCACGGATGACACTCTTACGTGGGACACCCTCTATATAGATGGGAAGATGGGCGGATGGGATTTCCTCAACTTGGTTAAGTGCCTGAGGCACTCGCGGACCGTCGTGTTTTCCCACTTGGACTTTCTCATCGCTCGCACTTCCGCTCTACTTCGTCAGCCAAAATAAGTGACGTTAAAGAAAACAGGAATACCGAGCTCATGCATATACGTGTGTTCGTGTTCAGAGGGCGCCCCCGTTCAGAGTTGAGAATTATCGTAAAGAAGAAATCTGTGATCGATGACGTTGACGCGTCGCATCTTTGGAATGCCACTAAAACGATTTTTTTTTCTCTATTTCTCGTCGCGGATTGTAGCTTTGCAAAATATTTGTTTTTTAAACTTTGGAAATTTTTTAGTCAATTTTGGGCTACGAAAAATCGTGCAATTGTTTTTTTTTAGAACTCTATTTCAGCAATTTACCGATTTTTCGTAACTTATCGATATGCTGATAATAATAATATAATAAATGATAATAATAATAATAATAATAATATCATATAATATAATATAATGATGATAATAATAATAATAATATCAATAATAATAATAATAATAATAATATATGATAAATAATAATAATAATATAATATAATCAATAATAATCTAAAAATAATAAAACTTTTGTTAATAATAAAAATAAGAAATTTTTTAAATAAAAAAAAAATAAAAAAAAAAAGAAATGAAAAGAAAGAAAAAAATGGTTTATTTTGCAAATGTGCACCTAGAAGAAATTTTTCGATTCGAAGAGTACCCAGTACACGAACACGGGTATTAAGAAAAAGGACCGACGTAAAGTCCGCGATCGTTCTACTTTGAGTGGAATTCTTGTTCTTTCTACATATAGTAGTGAATGGGGGGTTGCACTTGGTGGTCACGCACGTTCAACCCTCCTACACGAGGTAGTTCGACGCGTGAGCTAGTGATTCGCCCCCGTCGTTTCAACGAACCGGAAAGAAAATCGAGAACAATCCTTCCCCTCCCCCCGAACCCAACCCTTTCCCGACACTCTATTTTATAGGAGTTCAAACGAGCTGCATGAAGTCTCGAGCCCATTTGTTCCGCGTACGAACCGCGTATCTTTGGCCTGTGGATGCGGGCAAGAAAGTCATTTCACTTCCGTGCCAATGAGGCCCTTAGTTTCCTAATGTTTCCCTCCGTACTTTGCTTCTTTTTTCTTCTTCAACTCGCCTGTTATTTGGAATCTCGAGTCCGCGACTGGCGTTGGGAACTTTTTTTTTTTCTTTTTTTTTCGTTTCGGTTACAACGATTCTCTGATCACGCGGATAATGAGGTTGGACTAAACTCGGAGATATTACATTTTTATCTACGTTGCCGATCCTTTCGCGAACTTCAATAGACGATCGCAAAAAGTTGGAATCGTTTTTTACAGGCAATTTTTAAATTATTTTTAAAGCGAGGTTATATTAAACTGAGTAATTTAATTTTTTTTATTAACTAAATAGGAATTTAATTTACTTTCAATTTCAATTGAAGTTAAATAAAATTTTTTTAGTTAACTTCAATTTTTAGTTTTTTAGTTTTAGATGGGATCCAGAAGGGCCCAGGGAAACTGCGAAAAACCTATGCTAATTTGTATAGTTACGTGTTGATTTTGAAAAGGATGGTTATTCTGCTACTCGTGCTTCCTTCTGATAAAGTTTAATACAGTTCCACTCGAGGACGGTCACCCAACCGAGTACTGATTTCACCTAAGTGTCTCCCTGTGTCAATTGCCAATTGCTTTTCATTTGACGAGAACAAAAAGAAGAAACGATTGCGGTCGTAAAACGAAATTCGAAATTGTCGCGCGTGCGTCATTTCGAAATTCGTCGATTATTCCGGAAACTCGATTCGCGCAGTTTTGAACTCGGCAATTTTTTCCGCAAAACCACGGATGAGGTCCTCGTGCCGCCGCACGTTCGTACGTCTACGTGCCGCCATACGGTGAATTTGCGTTACGAGAAAACTTTCGTACCGCGATGCGAACAATAAATCGTTCGCGAAACGAGCTCCCTCGTGTTCCATGCCGGCGGCCCTATAGAAAAACCCCTATTTCCGTACAACGTTGGAGAGTTAATTTTATCACCCAACTGCACTGATAACCGCAACGCGAAAAACTTTTTTTACGTGACCGAGAGCGCTTGTACTTTTGGAGTTTGATGGTTTCTTTTTTTCTTTTTTTTTTTTTTCGTACCATCGTTCCTTATTTTCGCCCACATTCGATTTCCTCTTTTTTTTTATGTCTCTTTTGTCCCGCTTTGCTTCGCTTAGTTCTCGCTAATTCTGGAGTGGCGCTTCGGAGACGAGCGCCAATTTAGTCGAGCGGTAGGTAACGGTAGCTCCCAGTAATTCTACCTTACCGACTGCGGTCGACGCTGCTTTGAAGTTTTCCTTCGAGTGTCATTCCCCCTTAATTCTCATACACATTCGCGGCACAGAAAAACAGAAATGCTCTCTTTTCGCACGGAGACAATATTCAACGTCGACAGGTGAGTGGTTCGTTCTTTCCCTCGTTTTATAACTTGGCGGATTTTTCCGCTTTCCCCTACCCGCCTACACCCAGGCTGCACTCGATTTCTGCGCTCCGAGATTGTGAAACACGGGAAAGTGGTTTGTTTAGCGCGAGAGCTTTGCCCCCTTAAGGGACGCACTTTGCGTTCACCGGGACTAAAAGGATACGGGGATACGTTGGGGAAGCATCCACATAAGTTCACGTATGTACTCGTACATCGGAAGAGTACATATTTTAATCCGTTTTATACATACGAGTTTGCTTCCCAACTCACGATGAGTTGAAGCTTTAGTCGTTGTAAAATCCAACGGTACGTCCTTTTCTCACCTTTTTGGATTTATACTTTCCATTGCTGCGAAATTCATTGTTCATAATTTTCGCCGTGGATCCCTGATGAGGATTGCGAAAACCGCTTGAGTGATTCTCGAAGCTTAAATTTCCATGACGATTCTGAAGTTTGTCGGTGTAAAGCTAAACAAATAAAGCTTAAATGCACTAAACGCTTGTTTCGAAAGTTTTCGAAAGCAGTCTTGCACAATTGCGTGTCTAGTGGTGATTTTAGTGAAGTGCTGAAGGAACAGTACGATCACGTCGATCCTAACTTTTTTTAAAATCATTTCATGCAAAACAAAGATGGCGCTACTAGTATCCACGAAATCCTGGTGTCCGAAAAATCCAGGATTATTCCAAATATCCTTTCTTCCCGATAGGTCTAGGGTATCGCATCATATCGCAAGTGCAAACGCACGATACGACACGATGTATACTTGAATGTTGTACAAGCGAAGGATGTACAGTCGCATGTGCGACGCGAAGAGCTAGGGTAAATAAAGCCCTGATGGAGGCGGACTAAAATCCATTCAGTGCGAAAGGCTATTTGCCCTCGCTCTTGCTTGCGCTGTGCTGGAACACCAGGCGGGTATCATCGGTTATACGGTGAAACACCGACCAGGCACAACAGCCGTTACTCGCGTACGCGGCGTTCCTTCCGAAATTAACCGCGGTCTACCCGTGATATTTCTCTTCGTCCATGATTCTTCCAAGCGCGTATTCCGTATTGCAATAACGGGTTTAAATATTTCGAGCGAACGAGCCACTTTGAGGTTGGATAATATTGATGGGAGGGTCTATGTGTCTTTCCCCTTTTTCTAGGGCCATTCGAGGCCATACGGGTGTCTAGACTGGTCGGTGTGTATCGATGGAGCACGGTAGAACCGAAGTACATTGGAGGTGGCCTGAGAGCCGTGACGTTTTGAATATGACGTATAAAATATGTATACATACATATATACATATATATCTGTTCATTTTTACTATTGGCGCAAGCGGATCTAATCGCTGTTTCGAAAACTTAGGAAAGTGCTCGGTAAGAGAGAGTACGCGATAACTCACAAAGTATTCGGCGGATAGCGTTAAAAAAACGTATACTTATACTCCGTGACATAAACTATGATGAAACGTTAAGCAGCGTAACAAAAAATGAAATTCGAAAATCGAGTGTAAATTTGGAAAGTCACCCCATTTCTTGAACAAAACTTCGTAGATGTGTTTGTATCCATACAAGTATGGTCACACACGCGTATATACGTGGGAACGGAAGTACCGTAGTTTTTATTCTTCTAACGCGAATCGATCTTTCGAGACAAGTCCGTACAGGGTTTTTCCTTCGCGTCCTCGTTCACATCGAAACCCCAGAGAGAGAAAGAGGCAAAGAAGAGGAGCAAGGGGAGGGTAGTAGACATTGTCCGGAGATCTTGGTCACCTAGGCACACAAGAAAGACCCGGTACGAATTCGATGTACTCGGTACACCGTTCTAGGTACGTAAAATATAACGTACACCCTGTTCACCCCGATACCAAAGCAGACCAAACAAACGTAGTTGCGCACACACGCACACACTTGACTCGTTCCATTTTCCTGACAAAACCGAACTATCACCCGCCTGAGAGATGAAAATAAGGGGAGGAAGTAAAGAACGACGAGGAAAAATAAAATGGAAAAACAAGAAAGAGAGCAAAAAAAAAAAGTAGTAGGATCCTTTTTCAAGTCTTGTCACCTCGGGAGAACGTTTTCCCGGGGTTTTTCTATTCTCGTTTGTCGGCATCGTCCTCCATCCATGCGTTCTGCGACAGTTACCCTATAACGACGACCAACCGGAAAACTCGAAACTTCCCGATCTTCTTTCACGACACTGCATTCACTGGGGAATAAAATTGATCCTCTTTCCCTGATATCCACCGACAGATTATATTTACGCTGAATACGAAGGTGAACGTCGAAACTCCAATCTCTCAGACTTCCGCCGGAAGAGGAAAGGATTTTTGGAATGGAAAATCGAAATTTGCGAAATTGAAGGGATATTAACGTGGGCTTGGTGTCGATAAAACGTGACGGAACAAATAGCGCACTCTGCTGTACACTTCTTTGCTTTTTTTGAAAAAGCTAAAGTTACATTGAAGTCTGCATTTTTTTGGCGTTTGACAAAAACTCCATGACGTAACGACCAGAAAGGTTTTTTCAAGAATTTTGACAATTTTTAAATATTTATTCAGTAACATTTTGAAGCCATCAAACAACTGAAAATTACATTCGTTTTTCTGTTAAAAAATATTTCGTTTCGTGATTAACTTGGATTGTAACTAAGAGCCGGTTACCTTTCCCTTAATTACGATTAATTGACCAACGTGCCTCGAGGATACGCCAACGAGAACTCGGCGATATCACGTTTCCTCTTTTCACCGCAAAGAGTATTCACCGTTGTGTTCCGTAATGAGAAGAAATATTCTCTCGTTCGGGAAGATATTCCTGATGGGAAAGAAAAATAATTGAGAAACTTCCATTATCGCGATTGCCACGGTTCGTTCGGTAATGTCTTCGCAACGTGGAATCAATCGTACCCCTTCCCATCGATATTTTCCACTCGTTTTTTTTTTCTTTCCCTTCCACAATAACTGTCACGTAACCGATTTTTTTTTTCATTCGCCATTTGGAATTTCGATATTTTCTCCTCTTCGGCTCGTTTTTTTTGTCCCCTCCAATTAAGAAGACAACCACCGGTGAGTGGAACTGAATGTAATTCCGGACGATTCGCGGCTGTAATCCATGTTCTCCAACTCCAACATATACCGGGTGACCGGAAATTCGACTTCTTGAAAGAGATCATTCTCAAGGTCACTTGTTACAAATTATGCTCTTTCAAGGTCAAAATTGTATCATGATTCTACGACTTTTGAAATTCTCAAACTTATCCCCAAAACCAAAAACAAAATTAAAAAAATATACTTAAAAAATATTTTGAAAAATAGACATTAAAAAAAAACGAAAAGATTTGCAATTCATCAGTTTTCAGAAAATTACCAATTGAGTATTTAAAAGGAAGTAAATTTTAAAAAATCTGATTTCGCTGAGAAACTAAAAAATTTCGAAAAAAAAATCGTAAAATCGTTGTAACTCGGAAACAACTGATTTTTCACCAGTATTTGATGGGACTTAATTTGTTCCGGATGACCTCTAGAATAACCCCTGTCCATCAACAGTTTCATTTTTCGGTCACCCTGTATACATGTATATGTACATCAAAAGAGACTCGAGGAAACTTTTCCAATCGGTTTAGATCTCGATGCTCATCCTCTTGGGGCTTCTTTTTCACTTTTCGAGCACTCAACCTCGACCAACTATTGTCGAAGCATATCGAGTTAATAATTTGTCCCCCGAAGACGTTCAATCCGATTTATTCATGGAATCGCTCAGCCGTGCAATATATTTCACGCGGATAAATATTAATCGAACCGTTTGGGCGTGTAGGGCCGATTTGAATAAACGATAAGAAGTTACGTCACCGGATAGAGGAAACGCGTTAATTCCAGGTCAAATTCACAATCGTACTGCCCATATCTAAAAAACCAAAAAATTGCCACTCCCTTTTTTCACGTAAAAAAATTCGTAGTAAAAGCAATGATTGCGTGGTTGGGTGTAATCTGTAGCTACGCAATTATTGAAAAGCGCAGAGATCGCGTTGGAGGTTAGCTTCGTTGTTGCAAATTGATTGGAACGAGTTTTTACGAATTGTCGAAACGTCGAGGGAAAGTCGAAACGAAAAAAAATGAATTCAGCGGTCATTGATTCATCGTTAACGAGGACAGTATTAAAAAAAGGAAAAAAAAATGACGAAATTTATTACCTTTTTAATTTAATTGGTTCATTGTTCTTTTTCCCAGATTAATTTATTTTTAATTAATTTATCGGTTTGAGTATTCTTCACCTTTTTTAATTTGTACGAAATTGGTCCTTTTTAATTGGATCGCTATCAATTTATACATTACCCTTTTTTCAATCGACCTCTTGCATACAGCGTTATCGATCGGGCGCTTTTCCAATTGCCTCTTATTCTAATTAATCGAAGACGTTAATTTATCGAAATAAATGTAATTGAAAAAATATATTCAAAAAGTAGGCTTGTTCGTGACTCACAAATTATTCGGTGAAAAGTTTGAAAATAATTCACGTATTATTATTAAATCAAGAATTATTGATAATTTTTCGAGTTTTTTAAATAATGGCCATTTTTTAATACCATCTGATTTTTCGTTACGATTTTTACATTTCTCTGTGTTCTGTCGTCTCGAAATATCTGGCATTCCGATTCACTCGAATCGTGGCGATCACGCTGGTTCGCGATTTTTTAATATCCATCCGGTAATGTCTTGAAGCATTTGTCGTACGAGGAACGGTCATCCGTCACTCTTGTGAGGTCGGTTGTTCGTGCACGCGGAAATTCACGGGGCAATTGGCGAGTGGCTCCATTCCTCAAGATGAGCTCGTCGCAACCGGTAAAATAAAGCGTGTCTCCACATATACATGAGTCTTAAAATAGATATATAGGGTGGACCATTGTAGCGGTGACAACCTCTATCAGTCGAAATCTTAATTTTTGCGTTGTCAAAGTCATCAAACGTTTTTCAAACCCAATGGTCTTAAAATGATTTTCATGACCTTGAAACAATTATGATGACCTTGGAACAATTATGATGACCTTGAAACAATTGTGATGACCTCGAAACAATTACGATGACCTTGAAACAATTACGACGACCTTGAAACAATGATGATGACCTTGAAACAATTATGATCACCTTAGAACAATTATGATGCCCTTGAAACAATTATGATGACCTTGAAACAATTACGATGACCTTGAAACAATTATGATGACCTTGAAACAATTATGATGACCTTGAAACAATTATGATGACCTTGAAACAATTATGATGACCTTGAAATAATTTTCATGACCTTGCACCGATTCCCATGACCTTGAAATGATTTTTCGTGACCTTGAACCCATTCCCATGACCTTGAAAATTTCTTGATAACCTTGAAGTGATTTTTCACGAAAATGTGTCGGTGAAAAATAATTTCAAGGTCACGGTATCACAGCTCATCGAATTCATCTTAATATCAGCTCGAACATTTTGATGAAAAAAAAGAAGAAACTATGTTCCCATTTGAAAAAAAAACAGTATTGGCCTTGAGACCACGAAAACAAGAATGACCTTGAAAAAATCTCGATGTTTCACCACTTTATCGGCGTTTCGAAATCAAGAAGCTTCGATATTGAGCTTTTTTTTTTTGTTACCTCAAGATACCGGAGGTATTTGGGTTGGTCGGAAAAAATGGTTCACCCTGTATAAAAGGGCGTTAGAGTTGGCTCGGTGAATAGGGGTGTCAGAGATGCGAGAAAGGAAGAGTGGGAAGGTAAGGAAGGTGGTGCACCTTCGCAGCTTTCGACGAGGAGACACCGGTATGAACGTGAGGTTTCTGCTTAACCGCAGTTGAGAAATAGGCAAGTGGCCTCTCGGTGTAGTATAGGACGTTGGAGGAATCCAGAAGTGAATGGGGTTTCGCGATGAATTTCATCCCCTGCGAGGCTTTCCCGTGTCGTGGCGTCGCGTTTTGCCAGTCGCCTCGTTTCACTCGTATACACATTCTGAATGCAACCTGATGCGAGCTTTTCGCATTTCCGAGAGAGAGAGAGAGAGAGAAAACGCGCCCGAGCTCTTTTCTCGCGAGCTCGAAACGACGGATCTTTTGAACTTTCGTATCGTTGGAAAAAAATACAAATATCAAAGAAAAAAAAAATTGAAAAGGAGAAAAAAAAACAACGTTAAAAAAGCACGGGAAACGAAAGTTTCCCGTCAACTGCGATGAGAGGGCTGCACGAAAAAAAAAAAAAAGATGTGCACCTTCGGGATTTTTGAGTGTTTCGCAATGTGTTTTACTGACGCGTTATACGGGATCTCGTTTTGAAAATTTAAGTAGCTGTGACCGGCTTCAAAAGGGGATTCAAAAGTTTACCATCCCGCGACGGAGGAAACGTAATTTTCCAGAGCTCTTTTCATCTCTTCAGGTATTACTGGATGGACGTTTAAAAAGTTGTGCCGAAATTCGTGGATATTCGTGATACGATAGTTCTTCGAAGTATAATAGTACACGAATAATTTGAAATTTTTTCAGCAATAAATAAATACATTATTTATAAAAAAATAATAAGTAAAGTTTTTATTGATTATTCTTGAATAATAAATAAATATATTTTTTATAAATTAATAGTGAATAAACTATTTATTCATTATTTTTGAATTATAAATGCGTTACTGTTATAAATAAATCATAAATAAATTATTACAAATAAATAAAAAATAAATTATTCAGATTTGTAAATTCACGATTCCATCATTTTTCAAAGAATAACAATACGCGAATTATTCGAGAATGGTTCAATAATAAACAAAGACATTATTTATTCATAAATAATAAATAAATGATTTATTCACAAATATTGAATAAATGATTTGTTCATTATTTTCGAATAATAAATCCATAACTTATAAATAAATAATAAATAAACAACGATTAAAAATAAATAAAAAATACATTATATAGACTTGTAAATTCACGATTCCACTATTTTAAGCGAACTTTTTTTTGACGGTACAACTTCAAGCAATGTACGATTCTCTTTATAGAATTTTTCCTTTTTTTTCATACCGGAAATGAAATTTCATCGTCGGTTTGCGGCTCAGTGAGGAAGAAACTTCGAAGACTTCGAAGGTGAAATTTTGGCGTGCAATTATTGCGTTTATCGTTACTGTTATTGCGATGCATACCCGTGCAAGTTTTGGGCCTGTTGTTACGCGACGTAATTGAATTCCATCTAGAAACCGCGACGAATCTTTTTTCTCAACCCACGGCCCCCAAACCCACCCCCACCGGCTCTCAAAGTGCAATGAAAAAAAACTTTGGCTCCACCAAAGTTTTTTTTCCACCGCTTTCCATTGCTGTAACGCTCACATCCTACCTCGTTTCGGGAAAGCTTAATTGCGCATACACTAAGTGAATTCCACTGTGGCCCCGTTCCACGGGAAAGACGGGAGAATATCTCGGTTTAAATTTCTCTCATTCCTTAAAGCGGATAAAATTTCATTTGGGCTTCCTCGTACCTGCCCGAAACTCCACGAGGTACACTACGAGGAACCTTTGAACTGATTCTCTTAGTATCCGGCTTGAATGAATTTTCACTGCTCTCTTTTTATTTAAAAATTATTTTTCTTTATTTTTGTTTTTAAATCCCTGTTATTCCTGGTGAATTGGTTGAATTAAATTTGTTTAATATTCTTGAGTGTGAATAATAACGTATTTTAGGATCGTTGCGACGCGATAAAAAATTCTGCTTCTTTTCTTGTTTATTTTTTTTTATTTATAAAGAATATGGATATTTTTTAAATTTCTATAGAAAATGTAATTGTATTTTTATTTTTACAAAATGTAGAATTTTTTCTTTTTTTTTTCATAGGTTGTGGAAATATTTTCTTTATTTTCACAAAATATACATTTATTTAATTCCTACAAAATATATGAGGTTGAAGTTCGCAACGTTGCCACGCAACGAAAATTATTATTTTTTTATTTCTCTTTTTTTTGCACTCTAATCGTAATTAAAATACCTAAATAATTATACAAATCTTTATTGTGATAACCTAGAATTCATATATAAAAAAAAGTATTTCGGCCAATGGGATTTGAGGAAATAAAAAAAATGATAAAAGAAATTTCGTTACGTCACAACGATGCGAACTTCAAGTCCATTGAAATATACACATATTTTCCTTTATTTCCATAGAGTATAAATATTTTTTATATTCTATGGACAATTTATAATGTTTATGCCAAAGTAAATTAAAGATAATTAAAAATAATTTAAAAAATAATAATTTCTAATGATATATATTGTATTATATTTGCAATGATATTTAATTGCAAAATATCCAGGTCGAAAAAAAGCGAAAAAAGTGGAGATTTTTCAATGAGAAAATATTTTCGACGGTGGCAAACCTGAGTGCTCCAAAAAAGAGGAATTTCACCGAATTTGATTTGTGGAAGGAAAAAGACTGTGGCTGTCGGAACCGAAGGATGTACGGCGCTGTGCTATCCGGATAATTTTTAAATCAATGATCCGGCGGTTCTTCTCGATTACCGGATGTTTCTTGCATGAGATCTCTTCGGTCCGCCTCCATAAATTCTCTCCTCCTACAAAGTAAAGCTCCTCGTCGTAAACGCTTCGAGCACTTCGTTGTATTTCATTTCCGACCTGTTCCTCCCCTCAAGATCGAGACGGGGGACTTTCACGGCCGAGTTCATCGCGCTGGCAACGTTAGACAACGGTATCGTTACTCCTTCACGCTCCGCATAGATATAATTCAAGATCAAGCAGGCTATAAAACATTAAGCTCCCACTTCGTAACGCTCGTCAAATAGATTCGAAGAGCCTCGGAGATTGGCGTCCTTCGAAGTGGAAACAATTCTTCCTGAGGTGTCAAGTGCGGCGTTTCGTCCCATACCTCTTATTCCCTATGAACGGTCTGTCGACGATCCCGAGTCATTGTCGCGGGAACAGATTTTCAGGGGTTATACAACAGGCCACTGAAAAGAAACAAAAATTCTATTTTTTTAAATTTTTCTGTACAATTTTTCAAAAATTTTCAATCCCCCTTAAAGCTGGGTCGGTTGTTCTGTAATGAGCCAAACGGATACGATTAAACATTCAAATTACTCGAAGACGCGATTCTCGTATTTTTATTTTCTCGTTTCCGGTATTTTATGAATTTTTTTTTTCATTTTTCGAAATATTTTTTTCTTTTCTCGAAATATTTTTTTTTCAATTTACGTAATTTTTTTTCTCCATTTTACGAAATTTTTATTTTTATTTTACGAAATTGTTTTCTTTTTTCATTTCTTTTTGCTCCTTTCATTGGAATAACTCCTAAACTAGACACAAAATGATAAAATCTCAAGCCCACGATGATTCGAAAGGGGTTAGCAGATGGCGACCACAATTCGTTGGAAGGTAAATATCGTAAATAGATCGTGTATAAACATGCGATTTTTCTATCTCCGATGTTATTCAGCCCCGCCCACGAGTATCTTCCATTTCATCCGAAACGTCCAGCGGAGCAAGAATTTATTCGAGTCTGGGGTTGTATAAGAGGGAAAACGTATTGCGACGTTGGAGTGTCCGAATGTTTTCGGATACACTCGTACAAACGGTTTGGAAAAGCCTTGGGCTTTTTTTTTCCTTTTACGGTCCTTTTACGTGCGGGGATACAATTCATATTACGAAAGCCCCTTAACCGGATATCTACTCAATTCACTTCATTACCATTACGTGTCACGTTTCGTTGGATAAATAAGCCGGGTTCGATATATGTGTGTCGCTTGCGTACACATTCTGACGTTTAAGGGGGATCGAAGCGAACCGAAATGAAATTTCGAACGCAGAGCCTCCGAGATTTTCTCGAAATCGCAAACGATAATCTACAAATTAAGATTCCCACGGATTTCCAAAAACGTCTGATGGAATCAAAAGATCGAGGTCCCAAAATATGTTTTTTCAATACAGCTACCCGGCTCTCCTTT
>JAPYZJ010000669.1:0-96914 GCA_030522765.1 Ophioninae sp. B BG-2022a
CTGATTGCATCCGATAGTTGAATAGGTGACCGCTCAACTGGAAAAACAGACCAGATTTTGCCCAGTTTCCCGGTGCCCTCCTGAAAATCCGAATAAAACATTGCTGACGAAAATTGACAGTTGGAAATAAGAGAGAAGTCTGATTGCATCCGATAGTTGAATAGGTAACCGCTCCGCTGGAAAAAAGACCAAAATCCAGTTTCCCTGTGCCCTCCTGAAAATCCGAATAAAACGATGCTGATGGGAATTGAAAATTGGAAAGAAGCGAGAAGTCTGATTGGATCCGATAGTTGAATAGGTAACCGCTCCGCTGGAAAAAAGACCAAAATCCACTTTCCCTGTGCCCTCTTGAAAATCAGAGAAACACGATGCTAATGAGGAATCGACAGTTGGTAACGTTCGAGCAGTTTGATTGGGTCTGATATTCGGATGGTTGACCACTCTGCTGGGAAAAGTGGTCCAGATTTTCGCAGTTTCCCTGTGCCCTCTTCATCCATCATGACTTTAAAAAATGAATAATCGTAAACCCAATATAAAAGCCCATCGTTCTTAACGTTCAACACTCTTAACTACAAAAAGTTTTAATTGAAAAAACGCGTGTCCCGAGTCAATAAAAAAACTTGGCAAGTTACGTAGTAAAGCTCGTTGAGTAAAAAATAAAGAAAAAAATAAAAAATAAAATAAAAAACAAAGCAGCAGAGGGCAATATAAAATGGCTCCTGCAAGCTTCCAATCACGAAGCCAAATTAACGATAATCCTCCACCGTGCCGGAGAAACACGGATATTTGCCGTAATTAGTTCGCCATCTCAGCTTTAATTGTTTCGCTTGAAAAAAAAAAAAGGGTTACGATCGAAAGGAGGGATAAACCGAATACTCGATAAGAAGGAACCTCCTACCACCATCCAGCTCTTCCACTTCCACCATTCCTACCAAATACATTATCATAATGATCACGCCAATGTTCAGTCCTTTTTTTTTACCATTTTTTTTTTTTCATGCAATTCGAGGAGGCCCCTCGACGCAATCAATTGAGCAATTTTCATTAATTCGAAACGAGAATGCACACTCGCTCACGGTTTATAGACGCTGGAATATCGCAATCATCGTGCTTTCTTAAGTAACACTGCGTGAAACGGTCCCGCTGGTGAATATGCACAGTACGACATCCGAGAACCAGAATAAACTATATTGAGATCACGAAATCGGAGGCCGAGATCTTTTGCCGATTCTCGAATTCAAATGAGGTGGCCACTCAATGTCCGCATTTGCCTTTCTTACCAGAGAGAAAGAGAGAGAAAGAAAAAAAGAGAGAGAGAAAATCCAAGACTTTCTCTTGTCGACCATTACCTTAATTACGCCACAGATGCTCTCCTAAGTGTACTGATTCGAATTGAATTTCAATTTAATCTTCGAACGTCCTTATCTTTTCGTACTGGCCGGACTTTCCACGCGATCCACTTCGAAAAAGGGACTCGATGAGATCAAGAACGAGGACGCCAATTTCAGGGGAAAAAGAAGGGGTGGGGGAGGGGGTGGGGTTTCGAAGGACTGCAAATCCTGGTGTAATCGGTCGAAGCCGATACCAACCATCCAAATAGTAGACATACCGATCCCGAGAAGCTAAAAGAACAACATGAACCAACTCTCACGATCCTGAGGACCAAGAAAACGAAAAAACGACAATCGCTGGTACTGGAAATTTCGAGCCATGAAATTCTTGACAAAAAAGCTTTGGGCCATCTGTCATTATTCGTCAAATCGCCGATGAAGAAACCTTCTGAGAATCCTGATGACGGGAAATCTGATGAAGGGGAATCAAGAAAGGGAGCTTGGTCCAATGGGGGAAAAAGTTGAAGGACTGGACGGCCTTCAACGACCCCCAAAGTTTGATGAACCGTTCTTCTGTTTATCGAACTCGATTTTTCAAAAATGAAGATTCCTGAAAGGTAGTCTTCTCTAAAAGAACAACGAAGATCCAGGCCTAGATGCATGAAGAAATGGTGACAAAAAGTTGAAGGACTGGATGACCTTCAATGACCCCTAAACTTCGATGAATTGTTTCTTTCTTTTTCGAACTTGATTTTGCAAAAACAAAAATTCGCCTGACCAAAATTTCTCTAAAAGAACAACGAAGATCCAGGCCTAGATTTATAATGGACATTGTGGAAAAAATTAAAGGACTAGACGACCTTCAACGACTCCTAAACTTTGATGAACCTTTTTTTTCTCGAGCTCGATTATTCAAAAACAAAAATTCGCCTAACCAAAATTTCTCTAAAAGAACAACAAAGATCCATGCGAAGATTAACGATTTAAAAAAAGCAAAAAAGTGGAAGGTCTGGACGACCTTCAACGACCCCTAAACTTCAATGAACCGTTCCTTCCTTTCTCAAGCTCTATTTTCAAAAACAATTCTCGAAACGAAGTCCTACTTAAAAAAAACAAAGAGGATCCAAGCCTAGATGGCTGGTCCAAACGTAGAAAAAAACAAGAACGTCCAGGACGTCCTTCAACGACCCCAAAGTCCAAGGGAGCATTTCTTCATTTCCCAAGTTCGATTTTCCAAAAAAAAAAAAATTCGTTTGACACGAAGTGCCGTCTAAACGAGAGTGGATCCACAACCAAAAAGATACAGCAAGCTGGTTAGCCTTCATGTGATAGCCAGGTACATTGCTTTTTCTCCAGAATTAAAATGTTTTTGTCCAGACTTTTTATGGGCCTGTTTACATCGTGGATTGCGGGGGTGGTTTAACGACATCACCGATATAGACACGCGGGTAGGACATCCTACGACGACAAATTGCTGGAGGACCTTCCGTCGACTTACGATCGTTTTGGACCAGCCATGGATCCCAAGTACAGGAACCAACCATTCCAACATATGCAACGTCGTATTTCTGCTTTCGTTTTATTACACATTTACGTGTATTTATATGCGACTCCTGATTATATATAGAGGACAAGTTTGATTCTTCGTGGTGGAGTTGGAACCTGATGGTACGTGTAATGCTCGACATTCCAACGGTTCGACGCCCGTATCCACGGTAGCCTTCGTCTTTCATCCGGTACTCCAGTCACGATTCTCAAACCCCACCCCCTGAAAGGTTCTGGGTGGAAAAGAGGAGGGGGGGGGGGGGTCTTTGATGCTGATGGGAAGTGGACACACGTACCTGGTGGTCTTCTTTCTGTCTTTCTCTTTGCTGAACGTACACACATATACGAAACCACTTGATCGAGTCATCGACCCGTTCGACGTCTCTTTTGGATTTCCGCTTCTGAATTCGGTGGGTCGATGATAAATAACGGGTCAAAGAAAAAGTCGAAGGACGCTGTATAATAAGACGTCCAAGTCGAGGATATAAATCCTCCGGATCGAAGTCGTTGGGACGCAGGAGGAACTGATAAAAAAAGGGGAATACTTTGAGATTTGCTTTTTTGAGCTAGGCAGAGGAAGGGTGGATGAGCTTTTGGTGGACTTTTGGATGACGAAGAGTTTGCTGGATTTTTGGGGAATTAATGGTGGAGGAAATTGGCATGGTTTTGGAAACGAGTTTTTTTCAGCCATGGCGTTGATTGTTTGGGTTTGTTTGGGTTGGTTAGGTTGGGAGTTTGTTTGGGTTTGTTAGGTTGGGAGTTTGTTTGGGTTTGTTAGGTTGGGAGTTTGTTTGGATTTGTTGGGTTGGGAGTTTGTTTGGCTTTGTTTGGTTATGAGTTTGTTTTAATTATTTTGAGGACTTTTTACTTCTAGGAATGATTATTATTTTGGGGAATTTTGGCTTGTGGGAATTTTAATTATTTTGGGGACTTTTTACTTCTAGGATAATTATTATTTTGGGTTTGTTAGGTTGTGAGTTTATTTGGGTTTGTTAGGTTGTGAGTTTATTTGGGTTTGTTTGGTTATGAGTTTGTTTGGGTTTATTAGGTTGTTACTTTGTTTGGGTTTATTAGGTTGTTACTTTGTTTGGGTTTGTTAGTACATGATTAAAAAAGCTACCTTACTTAGATTGGACCCCTAATAGCCTGGTACCAATTAACCCCTATCAGCTAGTTGTTTTTTTTCCATTTCACCAGGATCCAAACCCAAACCCAAATTTCTCTTTACCATTCTCACTAGGAAAATCTGGAATCTTTTTTTCGCAAATATTTCCTCCAACACTCGAGTTGGAAATTTCCCTCCCTTCGGTTAAATTTCTCATCGTTTCTCTCGACTATTTTCAACAAGGCGATTTCGCAGGAGATGAGACACACATGAATGGAAAGTTTTTCGTTAATTTCGAACATTTCCGCGAGTGGTTGCGTACGAAGATGCCAGTAGCTCTATTCTCCTCTGGATCTCTATTCTCTTTGGAAATCGGCGCAGACGCGAACACAATTTTAGTCTCGCACACGTATGGGTCTATCCAGACTGGTAGCCGTTTGGCGTGATGAACAAGAGACCTTGTAAAGTACGGAAAAAGTTGATCTTATCGAAGCAGGAAGCACCCAAGCTATGGAGTACAGAACGACAGCGGAGAAATGGTGCTGGTGATACGGTGCGCGCACTTCTTCGTGGTAACGTTCGCGGCTTGCGTAACTCCACTGGGAAGCTCCGCAACCTCGCGTTTCCGCGCGCAGTTTTCGATCTCACATTGAACGCACCTCAAAATCAGATCGCACGACGAATCCTCATTTTGGGGACTTTAGGATTCTGGAAATAGTAATTATTTTTAGGACTTTTGGCTTGTGGGAATTTTAATTATTTTGGGGACTTTTGGCTTCTAGAAATAATAATTATTTTGAGGACTTTTGGCTTGTGGGAATTTTAATTATTTTGGGCACTTTTGGCTTGTGGGAACTTTAATTATTTTGAGGACTTTTAATTCTAGGAATGATGATTATTTTGGGGAATTTCGGCTTGTGGAAATTTTACTTATTTTGGGGATTTTAGACTTCTAGGAATGATTATCATTTTGGGCAATTTTGGATTTTGGAAATTTTAATTATTTTGGGAATTTTTGACTACTAGAAATAATGATTTTTTTTTAGACTTTTGGCTTGTGGGAATTTTAATTATTTTGGGGACTTTTGGCTTGTGGGAATTTTAATTATTTTAGGGACTTTTGGCTTGTGTGAATTTTAATTATTTTAGGGACTTTTGGCTTGTGGGAATTTTAATTATTTTAGGGACTTTTGGCTTGTGGAAATAATAATTATTTATGGGATTTTCAGCTTGTGGGAACTTCAATTATTTTTGGGGCTTTTTGCTTGTAAGAATAATAATTATTTTTGGGACTTCAAGGTTCTGGAAATAATAAATATTTTGGTCAGTCTTGACTTTTGAAAATAATTATCAATTTGCGGACTTTTGGCTTGTGGGAATAATAATTCTCTTGGGGATTTTGGCTTCTAGGATTAACAATTATTTTGGGAACTTTCGTCACGTAGAATTTTAATGCGGATTTTGAGGATATCTGTCTCCAGCAAGAATGGTGATTTTCAGGACACTCAAATACAAAAAAAATCAACTTTGACACATCCTTCCAAATCCTACAAAAAATCACATTCCACACTGCTCAAATTGACACTAAAAATTCCTTCAAAAATTAACCTCGAAATAAAACAAAAATAAAATAAATATCAAACTTTTTCGTAAAAGAAACAAGAAACCATCCAACCCGGAAATTTTAATTATATAATAATTTAATATATAAATCTCGAATACCGGGTTAAAATTTTTCAAATATTGCAATTCTCGTTGGAAAAAGAGTTTTCCCTTTCAGTTGGCTTGAAGGTTGAGAGAAACGGAGAAAAACGAAGACGAAGAGGTAGACCGGTAGGAACGAAGGCTTGGCGAGGAGCGATGGAGAACCATGGAGATAATTTATAATTGCTTTATTACTCCGGCTCAGTCTGCCTTGTTTCATAAATTTCCTATATTTTCCTTGGCTCTCGTGTACACGTGTATTCGCGTATAGATATCCTATCTGTGATGCGGGTCATTCATCTTGACGTTACAAGAGAAATGCAGGGAAGGTTCATATAAAGCACTTATATATATATATCTATATATCGTGTCCAAGGTGTGGGTGCGTTCGTTTTCACTTCGATGAGGCGAGATTTTTCTTCATCGGAGTTTCTACGTGATAGCTTTCACCCTCCGGCCATCGAGAGCGCAGCTTCTCTCGCGAACTCGTCAATCCACGATTCGTCCAGCAAAACGGTCACCCATCCCAGCATCAAATCGAGCCAAAGTTGACTAATGGAAAATAAAGTTTCAAACATTGAATTTTGGACAACTTTCAAGAGGTTTTTTTTTAACAATAATTGATATCATTGTTTAGCTTGTTTCGGCATGTAAAAAATTAATTAAACTTTAAGGGGCCAAAATTGGACAATTTTTTACGAGAGTTTTATTCATTTTTTTTGTTAATTCATGGAAATTGATATTTAGTAATTATTACTTAACAGCGATAGCTACATACAGACGTATTTTATGGTTTTAAAAAAAATGATCGTTTAAGGATATTTTAATGGAATTTTGACAGAATTTCAAAAAAGCCATCCTGGAAGGGAATTTTAACAAAATTCAGCAAAATTAAAAAAAAAAGTCATTCTGTAAGAATATATTAACAAAACTTCATTAAACTTGAAAAAATAAATCCTGTAACAACATTCCACCAAAATTTTAACAGAATTTAAAAAAGGCATGCCCTAAGGGAATTTTAAGAAAACTTCACGAAATTTCGAAAAAAATCCATGGCTCACGGACATTTTCCAAAAATTCCATGAAAATAAATAAAACCATTATCTAACAGTAAAAAAAAGCAACGTTCGAAAGTATGACAATAAAAAAATTGGATTTCCCCTCGAACGAAATCGACGAGTGTAGTTTTCTCATTCGTTCTGTGTTGGAAACCGGAAGTTCCCAGGAGTTGTCGGCGTCAGAGTCCGAAAGCCGGTTCGTTTCTCGTGTTCCTTAATGAGATACCCGTTGCACCAGAATATCTCGAGGAGAACCTTCCCTGCACCCCTTAAACTCGTCTCAACTGCAGCTTCGCAGGGGTCGCTCGTTTTTTTTTCTTTTTTTCTTTTTTTTCTTTTTTTTCTTTTTTTTTCTCAACTTCCTTTTTTTCGCAGACGTCCAATCCCGGTACTCTTTGACGGTGACAAAGCCGTGTTTTTCGCATACGCGAGCAGATACGAAGCCAAAGCGAGACATCAAGAAAAAAAAACGTCCGGAAGATCGAAAACCCGCCAAACTCGTCCCTCGCCAAAAGTATTGGAAAGGAAGAGAAGAGCAAAAAGGAAGACCATGGATGATCGTTGGAGGGAGGGGTAGGGGGAGGGGGGGGGGGAGAAATGGAAACGAGAAACTTTGACGTTTCTGCCGGAACTCGAGATGGTCCAGGATTCGACTTTTTTTTTCAATCGAATCTCTATCTTGAATCTTCTTGCCATTTGTTTTCGTTCCCATGACACATCTTCCGGCATTTTTTTTTTCTTGGAGGTTCATACCTCGGCTGAATCGCTTTTTGACGAAAAAAGGGGTCGAATTATATCGGTACTTGTTTGGGTTGTGGAGGGAATGAAATGGAAATTTTGACGAGTCGAGAAGGCACTTTCGGAGGTTTTGTATCATGATTTTGGATTTTTTGGAATTTTGTGTTTTTTCAATTTTTGATGCTGAGAATGACTGATTTGCTGATTTTTCAAAAAGTCAATCGATTTTGATAATTTTTTTGGAATTAACTCATCGATTTCTTTTTTTATTTTAACATTGGAGCTGTTATTGTTTATATTTTATGTTAAAAATTCCGAAAAACTGAATTGTTTTATTGAAAAGTCAGTAATGTTTCGATTAAAAATTCAGTAATCTCGCAATTAAAAATTCAGTATATTTCAATTAAAATATCAAAAAAAATTTTATTGAAATATGTAATAATTTATAAATAAAAAATACAATAAATTTTGAACAAAAAATTCAATACATTTTGAACAAAATATTCAATAAATTTTGAACAAAAAATTCAATACATTTTGAACAAAAAATTCAATAAATTTCGAACAAAAAATTCAATAAATTTTAAACAAAAAATTCACTACTACTCAAGTTAAAAATTAGCCTGATCTCTTCGCCATGACTCCTATTAGAGGAGCGCCACTTGGTGGCGTTTTCTCGATCGGATCTGTGAATAAACGAAAAATCGGCGCGAAACGATTAAGCCGAGATAGCAGGCGAGAACTGGCGTTCACCCACACTTTTCGCAACGGGGATCGAAAAGGTGATCGAGAGCGATGTGGAAAACGAGCGAGAGTGAAATGAACATGAGCATACTCATTTATCACCATAGATACTTACCATATATATATATATATACACCGAATATATATATATATATATATATATCATTTATTTATATAAACACATATATACACCCATATATATGTACATATATATACATGGATATGGACAACAGAAAATGTGGATGTATTTACGATATCGAGAGTGCACTTCTCACGATCCATCTTTCCAACGGTTCCCCCTTCTCACTGTGGATCTCGTGGACCAGGCCAAAGCCAATTCACCTTTCTAACGTGCGTACCGATCGTTCGGAAACTTGGCAAAGGCTGCGCAATAGCGTTTGTATTTGAGGGACACGAGCGAGTGAAAAATCTATTTTGTCAACGTTTCTTTCACTTCCCATAATTTTGTAACATTTATTATTTATTTTCATGATTTTTAATATTTATTTTCATGATTTTTAATATTTATTTTTATGATTTTTAACATTTATTTTCATGATTTTTATTATTTATTTTCATGATTTTTAATATTTATTTTCATGATTTTTATTTTTATTTTTGATGATTTCTTATTTTATTAATTATTCATCTTTTATTTTTTTTCAAATAATTATTTATCTTTTATGATTTATTTTTAGTATTTTTCGGAAAAAATATTACACTTCGAGAATCTTCTCGAAACGTTCGTTTCGAATCAACCACCCAATATTTTCCGCGGACCATAATAAAATTGTTTCCTATTAAATATATTTTTATTTGAAAAAAAAAAATATTTTCAATGTTAAAACTTTTGAATTCAAAAACCTTCGATAAAATCGGACCATGGTTTTTCGAAATAATACTTTTCAAAAAGTATCCATATTTTTTGTGTGTTTTCGAGTGATCACCCTTAAAGGCAAAACCTCAGCCCCCCCCCCCCCATTATTTCTTCTTTTTCTCCGTTGATTATTTAGCTAGACTTTCTGCCATCCCATTTTCTGAGAGTTCGTCTTGGACGGACTTTCGAAGCGTGCGAGGCTTTGGCACAATGAGGAGGAAGATTTGTCGGCGGAATGGTCCAGGATAGAAGAACGGTCGCGTGGCACGAGGCGGCTAATAACGATCGTGTCTGAATCCAAGCCTCGAGTCTCCATTTATTATTTCTTCTCTCACACTCTGCTTTGAGAAACTTCAGACGTACAGTCGACCGAAGCTCGGAGAATGCACCAAACGAAACCGAAAAAAAAATGAAAAAAAGATGGTGGCTCATAGAAAAAAAAAATGTGTAAAAATCGATACTCGCAAATAAGTAATCATTCATTACAATTTTTTTGTACCGATTGTCAGATATTTTTTTGAGATAGAAAATTTTTTTGATATAGAATTTTTTTGAGATAGATCTTTTTTAGAGATCGTCGAAAAAAGCTTCTCATTAAATTGTCAAAATTAATTTCATCAAAATCTAAGTATGAAATATTTTATAAAATTAATTATAATTTTAAAAAATGATGTATTTATATTTATATATGTGTTATTGTATATAATTTCTTTCTTATAATTAATTATAATAATTATTATTTTTATTTTATTTCTCATACTTAAATTTAGAGAAATTGATTTTTCAAATTAATAAAACAATTTTTTTTTAATAAACAAAAAAAAAGAAGCAATCATAAATTATTAATTGTCAATACATAGATATTATTATTAATTTTTATTTTTTTACATATTTGTAAAGAATGATTTAAAGGAATCTACGAAAACTTTATTTAATTTATATTTTTGATTTATCAATCAAATAGGATATACCATAAATTTTCTATATATTTTTAGAAAAATCAGTTCTTTTTTTTACTATTTCCTTCGACGTTTCTTATTTCGTATTGCCTCTTCTGATGGCAGTCAGTTCACTCGACTGTACCCACCAAACTCGTTCAACAATTGCCTCTCTCTTTCTCTCTCTCTCTCTCTCTCTCTCTCTCTCTCGCCATTCGTGTTTCTATCCAATCCGTCTATTCTTATTTCGCAATTGGAAACTCGTAGTCTCGAGAGCACAAGAAGGGGGCAAAGATTTACGAATGCATTTATCCCGCGGTGCATGATGCCGCAAAGTCGTGTCTATTGGCTCGAGTCATAGCCCATACATCGATTCGCAACCGCAGACACCCACGTAGACTTGTATGAGTTGTAGAACGAGACGAAGGTGCACCCTTGGGATCCATGGGACCTTTAAATCGTACGAAGTGTTCGAGCCTCCTGTGGACTCGATTAGAAAGGTGTCTTCGTCGTTCCTCGATCCCCTGAATGCTCTTTGGGGACCTCGAACAACAAATCTCGCCACCATTCTGCTCGCCCATTATCCACGTCTTTTTATATAGATTGAGTCGACTCGTAGGTAGCGATACGAATTTTATCTCTGTCTTATCTGAGCTACATCGTAAACGTTGAGACTTCGCCCACTTCGAAATTTTCAAACAACTTTTCTCCAAAACTCATGGACCGATTTGGATGAAATTTATTACGTGCTTTCAGGACGATGGCTCCGAGGTCCTCGTTGTCGCCATTTTGAAAAAAAATGTTTCATTCCCGAGAAATCGCGATTTCAAAATTTCCTCGCTATAAATATATTAAAACCAGATTTTAATATAATTGAGTAATTAATAAGTAATTGATCATTAAAATTTAACCTTATTTGGAAATCAGTTTTTTTTTCGATATGTATAAAATTGATGAGGATAATGAAAAATTAATATTTACCGAATTGGTAAAATTAAGAATATTGATCGACGGTTTAAAAAAAAAAAATTCATCGTTTTAGGGATATTTAATCTGATCAAAAAAGAATTAAATTTAAGCAAATTAGATCACATTGAAAATATTAATATTTAAATAAAAAATGCATTGGTAAAATTGAAATAAAAAATGAAATGAAAATATTGGATCAAGAGGCGTACTTATGGCATGATAAATCATTTGGAATTTTTTTATCGATTGCATATTTTCGATAATTTATTTATTTATTTATTTTACCTATCGATTGCATATTTTCCATAATTGATGACGTCATTGGGCTAAAATCTCGATGAGTAATTGACGAATGGATAAAGCACATTTTATTGGCAATTATTCGACATTTTGGATGATACCAAAATAATTTTCAAAATACTTTGTTATCCAAAATGGCTGACAATCGCCAATGCTTTACGATGGAAATATAATCATGGCACAATCTTTTGCATTTGTCTTTGTTCCAGAATACTTGAGCTCAGCTTTTTTTTTACATTTGGCTTTATCTGTTTGCACGAATTTTTCCTCGGCGATAAAACGTTCTTAGCAATGTGCGCATCGGCCCCTTCGTCGAAAAGTAAATCGTCGCGAGTTCGCGTACATTTTCGCCACGAGTAAAGTGCAAACAAGAGAAAAGACGGTGCTCGGTTGTTTTGAGAGGCCTTGGAAGAATAATCTCGGGCGGGCAGGCTCGCGATATCTGACAGGAAGTCTTAAGTATTAACATCGTCACGAAACGAACACACCGATCAACGTATCAGATAATACGTAACGTTACTTCATTTACGACGTCCAAAAATATCCAAACTCATTTCACCAAATACCAAGATGCATAATTCCTGATATAAATAACATTGCATCTCGATTTTTGAGAAACAAGTGAAAAATTATTTTCGGAAATGGATATTTGCTAAAAACTCCAACATTTTTTTTGCGAATTATTTATTATCTTGGAAAATGTATAGTTCATGTTTTGTTATCCAAATTTCCAGTTTTTATATTTAGTAGTGTTTTTATCTAAATTTTTAAGAATGGAAACCTAAGTTTTTAGCAGAGAATCCTCAAGCTAAATTTATATCAAAAAACGCGGAAAAAAATTCTTAACGGAGCACTCTAGCAGTAATTTGTGGATACAAATTTCGAACCTGAATGATACTAGACCGCTCCAAAACCGTTCCCAAAACAAAATAATTCTAGAGGATTCCAAAACCGTTCCTAAAAACTAAATAATTCTAGAGGATTCTAAAACCGTTCCTAAAAACGAAACAATTCTAGAGGATTCTAAAACCGTTCCTAAAAACAAAATAATTCTAGAGGATTCTAAAACCGTTCCCAAAAACTGAATAATTCTAGAAAATTCTAAAACCGTTCCGAAAATCTAAATAATTCTAGACCACTCCAAAACCGTTCCCAAAACTCAATAATTCTAAAGGATTCTAAAACCGTTCCCAAAACTACATAATTCTAAAGGATTCAAAAACCGTTCCCATAAACAAAATAATCCCAGAGCCCTCCAGCAACATTCGAAAAACAAAATAATTCTCAAGATATCCAAAACCGTTTCGAATAGACATTAATTTCTCCAGAACTCAAAAAAAGTTCTATAAATTTCTCCCAACATTCAAAAACGAAATAATTTTTACGAGTTTGTAGAATCAATCAATTATAACAGTATCCTAAAGCTGCCAAAGACCCTCACATTCGTGAATTAAAAAAATCACAAAAAGACGTCATCACAAAAAAGTCGTTAACAAGCTACAGCACCGAAAACGTTGAATCCTAGAATCGACATTAATTCGAAATCCGTAAACTTGGCACGTCACGAAATGGTGGTGATTCAACCGGAAGCCGAATCGATCTCAAATCAGCGATAATTTTCTAGCGTATGATCAGTCTTTTGGCCATGATTACTCACTAGTATCCGATCAGCCGATTGTACCAGATTAAATATCGAGCCAAGTGGCGATAACGAAGTGACTTTTGGCCGATTGGAAACTCCAGTTAATTTCCGCTTATCCAGAAGTTTTACCAGATGGATGACTGGCAACGTTGCTAATTATCTCATCAAGCGCAAGAATCAGCAAAAGGCGAAAAAAAACTTAGGGAATCGAGGCATTATTCGGTGTTGCCACATCGAGTTGGCAATTAAGAGAATCAACGAATTATATATAGGATTGTCCCAGAGTTGTCTGGTCTGAGCAAATGTTGGCGAAAGACTCGCTCAGGCCTAATGCAAATTTTTCATTATTGTGCAACTTAGGACTCGATCGGGTTGGGACGTGTGTGGAGATTGGTGCAACACAGAAGACCGGTCGCTTTTGTAGACGCCCTTTGTCTCGGTACATGCCTCCAACACGTGAAACACGTTTCAGTCAACTTCTGCTGAACGGGACAAAGAAATACCACTCTCTCGTGGTCTCGCTCATTGTAGCCCGCGGTCTTTGTCGCTCCGCTTACAAAGGCTTCCATTAGGAAAGATTTCGTAACGCGTCGTGTCAACAGCCAGGTGGTCTGAGCTATTAAAACCAACGACCTGGTCATCAGATGTGGAGAAAACATCCAGACTTCTTTCAGCTTCCAGAGCCAATATTGGGGTAGGAAAGGCATCGGATGTGGATGATGTACTCATCTTCCAGACATACTCCAGGGTCTAGAGCTGATGTGGGGTAGATTGGAGGAAGTTCAGCGTTGGAAAAAGGCGTCTTTTCGGCTTTGGATTTGTTTGGGTTGGGATTTCGATTGGATCTGATTGTCTTCGAATGTATGTTGGCTTGTTTGGGTTTGATATTGGGTTTGATGGGATTTGTTTGGGTTGGGATTGGGATTTGCTTCTTTGGGTTTGATATGTTTAGGTTTGGATTTGATTTTGGTTTGTTTGGATTTCGGTTTGTTTGAGTTTGTTACGGCTCTGGGATTTGGTGTTTTTACGTTTGGGTTTGATCGGACTTGATGTTGTTCGGATTTGGTTTTGTTTTGGCTTTAAGTTTTGATATTTTTACGTTTGGGGTTGATAGGATTCGATTTTGTCTACATTTAGGGTTTTTCCGGATTTGGATTCGATTTTGGTTTGTTTGGGATTGGGTTTGTTTGGGTTTGTTACGGCTTTGGGATTTGGCGTGTTTACGTTTGGGTTTGATCGGACTTGACGTTGTTCGAATTTGGTTTTGTTTGGGCTTTGATATATTTAGGTTTGTTTGGGTTTGATAGGATTCGATTTTGTTTGGATTTCGGGTTTTTCCATCACATTTGTTTGGGTTCTATTAGTTTGGGTGATAGAACCCAAATGGGAAGATAGTCCTCCAAATGTCAGAATTTGGACAACCACTTTTGCTCCATTGGACAAAGCTGTCATCGTGGTGAGGAAAGACTCCGATCCATCAAGAAAGGTCTTGGCGTTTCCTTCTGCGATGACATGTCCGTCGTTTTCCCGGGTGAACGACCTCTATCTCTCCTTCTCTAACTCTGACCGCTGTCCAAGCTGTCTTTTCGCCGCGGACCCATATACACGGGACAATGGAGTTGCTGGACTTTTGCATCGTTGTAAACTCGAGTCCGTTTCGTGGACAAAAGCTTTTCGTCTTGTTTCGAAAGTTGAAACTTCGGGAACGGTAATTCCGCGTAATAGCGCAACGGTTAATACCTTCGGGGCCATTAACTCGTGCAAGGTGCGTGGCCTCTCTCGACTGCGTTTTCCTATGTAAATCCCCAAGTAGTGCTGTACCCTCTGTGGCTCTTCTGGTCGTAATCGCGATGACCGTCACCGAAGAGAAGACCCTCTCTTTGCGATTATAAGTCCGTAACGCGGCTATCCACGAAGAAGTCTCTCTCTCTGTCTCTTTACCACCAAGTCCAGTTCGGAAGGATGTCGATGACCTTTCCTCCATCGAAGTCGCGATCAAATGGAAAAAAAGAGGACTGGACGGATTCGAAGTGCATCTAGAGCGGATGTTGGATACTTGGATGGTCCAATGGGTCACCAGGTGGTCTTTGACCCTTCGTGGTCACCAAGCGTAGAACCGACCCGTCCATCAACTTTGGGTCCAAATACCTGGCTTTGAATAGGATTTGGGTCGCCATCTGCTCAAAGCTCGGAGTATCTTCAAATCCCAAAATCCACCATGTTCACTAGTGGAAAAAATGCATGTTTCGAAACGAGCACAAAGCAGCTATTTTTTTCCAAAAGAACTATACTTAAGCAGTATTACATTCAAATTTCAATCAAAATGGTCGAAAATTCACTGAGTTACGATTTTTCAAATAAAAAAGTGCTTTTTTCTATTTTCGTGTCTTTGTGATTTTTGAAAAATACGTTGCCGTTTGAATTCTCTCGAATACATTTTTCGTACGTCTTTCGGAAGGTTCAAAGAATATTTGGTAATTTTTCAAATCTTTTTGGATAGATGGTTCGTTGGTGATAATTGTTTGAAAATCGACAAGGTACGATGAATCCAATGGTGACCACTGTGATGGAAATGGGAAGTGTAACCACGAATGGGTTAACGCTTGAAGGAGTATTGAGGGGCCTAAGGGCTCTTTGACCATCAGGGGAATCCAATAGAGACAAAAAAGACACTTTTTCTCCCAAACTCAAACAAAAAAGACACTTTTTCTCCCAAACTCAAACAAACCCAAACAAAAAAGACTTTTCAGCTTCTCGCAGGGACTCTGTCGTAGAAAGTACCACCGAACTCTTGATCTTATCCGTTTTCCATGTTCACCAAGCCTGACCAATGGATAAACGGACTTGGGCATAAAGTGCATGAGTTCAACGATCCCGGACTCGATTGATCATGCATTGGACCGACTAAAAGACAGAAACATACATCTGATCTCGATAGCAGTTAATTATAGCCTGATATTCCCCATCAGCTACTGGAACATACTCTCCCGTGGGAATGTTTCACCCTTGAGACTGTGTCCGAGGAAATAAACTTGATGAATTAATCCGCGTGAAAAGTACGTTAGTATTGGAGGTAGATGAGGATGACCGGGATGTTACGAACGACAGACCCTTGGATGTTCTTCGATGTTGCTGTTTTTCTTATTTTTTTCTTCTTCTTGTTATTTTTTTTTTCTAAATCTTCCGCGAAGATGAACCATTACCGTGGATCGTGGGAAAGGATATGCCGGACACGCGATATCCTGCTGAGCGATTTCCCGGTATGCCTTCTTCAACGTTCTCCGTTTGGGTTTTTTTTTCTTCTTTTTTTAATTTTTTTTTTCTTCTTTTTTTATCTTCTTTTTTTTTCTTTTTTTGTACACTTCTTACACTACGAAACCAGCGCTCGTTTTTCTTTCTTTGTTCATCCAACTGTCCGGCCGATCATCGCGTGATCGGTTGGACCGATCGACTGGACTCGCCGATGAAAAACGATCCCCACTGATCGATCGCTTGGAAAAACCGTTCTAGCCTCTTGATGCATTTCCTCTCAACGGTCACTGTTTCCGGAAAAATTACGGTGCGACGGCGTCGTACGAACCGGTAGCCTATACGGCACTTGCTTAATTTAATACTTGTCAATTCGAAATGAAATATGATCTCGTTACAAAAAGAAACAGAGGCACATAGCGCATGTCAAATTAACACGCGATACTCTGGTACACTACTATTCAACGTATGTTTATGGTTAAATGAGTTTAATAATAATGAGTCTTTCATTTATGGGTTTGGTTGGGTTTGGGTTGGGTTGAGTTTGGGTTCTAGCGTGTTTGGGTTTGGGGTTGTTTGGTTTTGGATTTGGGCTTGTTTGGTTTTGGATTTGGGTCTTTTGAGGTTTGGATTTCGGCTTGTTTGGTTTTGGATTTGGGTCTTTTGGGGTTTGGATTTGAGCTTGTTTGTGTTTAGTTTGGCTTGGATTTGGGTTTGTTTGGGTTTGGGTTTGTTACGGTTTTGGGATTTGGTGTGTTTACGTTTGGGTTTGATCGGACTTGATGTTGTTGGGATTTGATTTTGTTTGGGCTTTAAGTTTTGATATTTTTAGGTTTGGGTTTGATAGGATTCGATTTTATTTGGATTTGGGGTTTTTCCATCATATTTGTTTGATTTTGAGTTTAGATATGTTTGGGTTCGATTCATTTGGGTTTCGCCCGTTCAGTTTTCGAATGTGCTTGTTTGGGTTCGAATAATTTCGAACTGCAACATTGGAAATTCGTGCTGATCCTTCATAAAAATTGCAAAAAAGACAAAACGAATTAATATCTCATTGATATCAAAATTTGACGTTTTTAATTTCACCGTGCTCTTTCACCATGTCCCAAAAGCAAGTGTTGATTGAAAACAATCGAAGCACAAATTCTTCAAAGGCTGAAGACTCTCACTCTTGAAGCAACTCCAGAGAGCAACCGTTTGACGAGTTTCGTGATTTATTGGCAATTGATAGTCGACGCGGTTCGATGATTGCAGAACGCGATGATTCCAATGACGATTAACCTGAACCGATTTATCATCGATTGGTATCGAACCGGTAACGAAACCCTAGCCATGGTGGATTCCATTCCTCGCTGATCCCACGGCCAATGAACGTCACGGACGAGCTTTAGACTCGTGCGTGATTCTTCGCTGTAACGTATTCCAACTTGACGGGATTAAACGGAATGAAGGATCGGATACGAGGTAGCTGGCGATAGATATTACATTGTAATGGAGCCCGGTTCAAAGTATCAAATGCAACTCCTGGGGGACTCGAGCTATCGTTCGAGGTACTCGTATACACACAGACGGATAAGCTTTTATAATCATGATAGACGAACCAACGAGAGATCGAGCGATAATGCGATGGTAACTCGTACACCAACTTTTATAAATATACAGGGTGTCCCCAAAGATACGATTACAAATCATCAAAAAAAGAAGTTTTTTTTTAAACTAATAAGATGGATTTTTATTTTTTCTTGAAAAATATTTATTTATCCATCAAGATTTATTTTTTCCCCTTAAAAGCAATTCCTATAAAATAAAATAGCAGATATAGTGTCAGGAATGGTTTCTTCGAAAAGAGTTTTTTTTTTAAATAAAGTGACTTTTCATTTTTTTTCGGAAAATATTTATTTATTCATCAATATTTTTTTTCCTCGAAAAATATTTATTTATCCATCATTTATTTTTTACCCTTAAAAACAATTCCCATAAAACAAAAGGAATGGTTTCTTTAAAAAGAGATTTTTTCAAAAAATGAAGTGACTTTTCATTTTTTTCTAAATGTATTTATTTATTCATCAATACTTTTTTTTTCCTCGAAAAAGCAATCCCCATAAGATATGATAGCAGATCTAGTGCCATGCCAGAATGATTTCTTGAAAAAGAGATTTGTTTACAAAATAAAGTGACTTTTTATTTCTTTCTTGAAAATTATTTATTTATTCATCGATATTTATTTTTTCCTCTTAAAAGATATACCCATAACATACAATGGCAGATATACAGCTGTGCCAAAACGGTTTCTTCGAAAAGAGGTTTGTTCAAAAAATAAGGTGACTTTTCACATTTTTCTCGAAAAGTATTTATTTATTCATCAATATCGATTTTTTCCCCTTAAAAGCAATCTCCTTCAGATATAATAGCATATATATTCCAGGGCTTTTTCCAATTTTCAAAAGCCTTCTGTTATGCTCTTTTTGGTAAAACCTCGAGCTTTCAACATACCAAAAAAAAAATCGAAAAACGGAAGTTAACGAAAATCGAATGCGAATTTCGAAAATGTATCATTATTTATCGAGCCACCCTGTATAATCGCAAGTTCGTGCATACAGGCTCGTAATATCTCATCTCTTTACACCTGTGTACTCGCTACGTACAAGACACACCTCCTCTCAGTCAGCTTGAAGAAAATACCGGACGATCAACACAAATCCTTTTATATACAGTATATACGTACAGTAAAATCTTGATTTTTCGCTGCATCGTTTCCCACTTTTTCGTCCATCCTTTATTCACCCCCCACTCTACGACCCCATGGATAAAAAAAACCAAATTTCTCACTAGAATTCTACTAAGGACAAAAATAAAATAACCTCGAACGAAAAATAATTTTAAAAAAATTATAAAATAAAAATAATAAATAAATAATGTCGATTTAATTACATTTTCCCCTCTCCCCACCCACCCCTCTTTCGACTGCATTTTCCAAGTTATTTTCAGTCTCTACGACCCCATGGATAAAAAAAACAAATTTCTCACTAGAATTCTACTAGGGACAAAAACATAACCACGAACGAAAAATAATTTGAATAAAATTATAAAATAAAAAATAAAAAATAAATAATGTCGTTTTAATGACATTTTCCCCCCTCCCCTTCAACCCCCCTTTCGACTGCATTTTCTAAGTTATTTTCAGTCTCTACGACCTCATGGATAAAAAAAAACAAATTTCTCACTAGAATTCTACTAGGGACTAAAACATAACCTCGAACGAAAAATAATTTGAATAAAATAAAAAATAAATAATGTCGTTTTAACGACATTTCCCCCCCCCCTCCCCTCCCAACTCTCTTTCGACTGCCCCCACCACTCCAAATGCCACAAAATCGAGGTCCCACTGTACAAAAATCCTCACATCAGGTCCTGGACATACGATATTCGAATACATGGGATCTGGAGGTACACAATCTGCGGAGGTATACAAGAGGCACTTCGGGTAAAATTCCCACTACGCACTTGGACACCTCACGCAGCCTCTGGCTCACCTCGGGATAAAAGAGACGGCTGATCTTGTGGAGAAAGTGCGCGCGCGGCTTTCTACACATCTCGTGCTCGCCCGCGCTCCCGCGTCTTTAATGTTCCTCGCTTGAAATCGGCCCGTCGATCCTTCGCGCGAAATTTCCGTCCCTTCGATCGCCCGGACAAAAGTAAACATTTTAATGAAGAATCAAGTTTTGAAATTTGGAGGAAATCGGTTGTCAATGAGAGTGGTCGATAGTTGGTGATATTTTGAAAAACTTGATTTTCAAGATTTCGATTTTTAGAGTCCCTTAAGGGTCCTCGCAATTTTTTTATTTTTTTTATCCACTTCCTAAGTTTACTTCCGTTGGAAGGAATTTTCTTAGATGGAACTTTTCTGGGAGGAATTTCCCTAGATGGAACTTTTCTGGGAGGAATTTCCCTAGATGGAACTTTCCTGGAAGAAATTTCCCTAGATGGAACTTTCCTGGAAGGAATTTCCCTGGATGGAACTTTCCTGGAAGGAATTTCTCTAGATGGAACATTCCTGGAAGGAATTTACCTAGATGGAACTTTCCTGGAAGGAATTTCCCTAGACGCAACTTTTCTGAACAGAATTACCCTGGGTGGGAGGAATTCCCCTGGAAAGAATTTCCCTAGACGTAACTATCCTAAAAGGAATTTCCCTAGACGAGACTTTCCTAAAAGCAATTTCCCTAGACGGGACTTTCCTAAAAGGAATTTTCCTAGACAGAACTTTCCGAAACGGAATTTCACTTGCATCAATGTCCCTAGTCCGAAGTTTCCGAAAAAGAATTTCCCTTGAAGAAATTTCTCTGGACGGAGCTTTCCTAAAAGGAATTTCCCTAGACGGTATTTTCCTAAAAGGAATACCCCTAGGCGGAGCTTTTCCTAAAAGGAATTTCCCTAGATGGTATTTTCCTAAAAGGAATATCCCTAGACGGAGCTTTTCCTAAAAGGAATATCCCTAGGCGGAGCTTTTCCTAAAAGGAATTTCCCTAGACGGAATTTTCCTAAAAGGAATTCTCTTGATGGAATTACACTGTGAAAGAATTTCCCTAGAACGCAAAAGGATTCCTCAATTTCCCGATAAAATTGATAAATCCTTGAAAAATGACGATTTTGAAATTTCGACTATCTCTCTCGCACTAAGATGTCACATGGTACATATTTCCACATGTCCTTAGCAGATAAACAAAAATCAACGTTTAGGGTTCTTCCAACCTTGTCAGCCCATAAACAATTTTTTAGGCCCCTTGGGAGATGCTTTAACCGTTCACTCCGCAATAATGCTCACCTGATCGAATTTGCCCCTCTCTCTTTCCCTGCAGGAGATATTTCTTTGACTTCAATGTACACACGCATAGCCTAGGCCAACGTTGCTCAAGTGCGCAAATAAACGAACTCTCGTACGTCATTCTAGACGTTTCATACGTACGTGTGCCACTCGAGAGAAGAACAGCCAGACAAGGATGAGAAAAAGTGAGAGAAAGAGGGGGAGGGGGGAAAGCATTTGTTAGAGGTACGTGCAAAATAAACTGTTGCTTTCCCCCCTGCAGTTGAGCAATATTTCAAACTTTATTATTATTAATACTATTACCCTCATTATTACTATGATTATTGCTTTCATTGTTGGTCATATTATTATCATTAAAATTATCATTATTATTCCTCGTAATGTTGTAATTAGGTACCGTTGAGATTATTTTTATGATTGTTATTATTATTTTTGTTGATAATTAGGAAAAAAATAGTAATAATAAGAACAACAATGTAACAATAGTTGTAACAATAGTATTATTAGTAATAATAGCTATAATAATTATTGTTATAAAACAATACTTATAACAATGCTTATAAAAAAATAATAGTTGTAACAATACTTTTGTTGATAATAATAATATTTAATAATAACAATATTCGGTAATAAAAATAAAAACGATTGATGCTATTCTCCTTATTATTACTGTGATTATAACTTTCATTCTTGATCGTATTATTATCATTAAAATTATCATTTTAATTACTCGTACTGCTCCAATTACCATTATTGTTTTACGTTAGGATTCTGAATATTTTCGCTATTGTTGTTGATTATTACTAGTAGTAATAACAAAAATAATAAAAAATAGTGGTAACAATAATTGTTATTTTCGATAATATTTTCAATATTGTTGTTATCATTATATAGGTGTTTTTTTCACTCAAAGCTTCGTATGTAGGCCATAGGCGAAAGGGAAACCTGAAATTGAGTCCAACTCGTCGCTGGACCAGGCGTCAATTCGCCCCGGGGAGAGCCCGAGAGTCGGAGTTGTATTTTACGGGTGGGAAAAAAAATTCCATTTGAGCATGGCTCGAATTGTTGAACAATAAAAGGGGTCTCTTTCTCTCTCTCTCTCTCTCTCTCTCTCTCTCTCTCAAACTCCCCTTAAAATGTGAGGTTGTTTGGGTTCGGATTTTTTTGGATTTAGGTTTGTTTGGGTTCGGATTTTTTTGGATTTAGGTTTGTTTGGGTTCGGATTTTTTTGGATTTGGATTTTTTTAGGTTTGGGTTCGTTTGGCGTTGGGTTTGTTTGAGTTTGGGTCTGTTTGGGTTTTTTTTTGGATTTGGGCTTGTTTGGGTTAAATGTGAGGTTAAAATTAATTTTAAAAAATATACTCTATACGTTATTTTTAGTTTAAATATATTCTAAAAATATACAAAGTTTCAGGCAAACACAAAAGAGCCTGCCACACTTTTCATTCGAGATGCATGGTTGCATACGGTGAACCGCAACGAGTGGACCATAGAGAGACAGAGAAAAGAAAGAGAGAGAGGGAAGTCTGAAAGTGTACAGAAAACGAGGCTGCAGCCCAGAGAGTTGAATCGACGATCAGGACGAAGACGAACCGATCTTTCGTCTCGCCTTTTTTCGCACTACCTTTTTTTCTCGGGGCGCGGTGAAACGACTCGGATCAGAGATTCAGGAACGTGCAAAGTGTCCGCAAAAAAAGAGAGAGAGAGAGAGAGAAAAAATTTATTTATTTATTGTTGATCAAATCCTAGTAAACTGTCGAGCTAATTATAATAAATAACGATAATATATAAATAAATGATAAATAATAAAATAATAATAATAAATAATAAATAAATAAATATAAATAAATATTCAGTGAATTAACATAAAAAATATAAAATAACGTAAATAGTATGAAGATAAAAATATTTCAAAAATTAATATTATTAACGTTCACTCAAAAATAACCTAAATAAAAATCACTATAAAAAGTATTTTAAAAAATGATTTTAAAAAACTGTTTAGATTGGGCTTAAGTTTACAATAAAAACAATGCAAAAAAATATGACACGAAAATGGCATGAAAAGAAAAATAAATAAAATATAAAAAATAAAAACGAGAATGAAGAAAGAAAAAAATGAGAAAGAAGGAGAACGAACGAAACGACGAAGGAGAGAAAGAATCGAGGCAAGCGTCATAAACTTGAATACCCGGTGGCCCGCCATGACCGGCATTGATGCCTCCGCAGCGGAACAAAGGAGCCTCCTCGTCTTATCTCATCAGCCTCCAACCTGAACACTCTCGCAGCCTCCAGCCTGAACTCGGTCTACCTGGCTTGCACCTTTTGTCCGCATAAATATATACCGGGTGGATCGATAACAATTAGCAATTTTTATATTTTTTCCAAACGAAAAAATTCGGAAAAATATTTTCTGAAATGAAATTGCACATTACGAAAGGGACGATACGATAAGGAATAATAATTTTTTTTGCAAGCGGAAGTACTTCGGACCATTGTAGGTCAACTCGATTTTTTAAAATTAATTTTCAATGACCTTCAATGACCTTGTGTTATGAGTCTTTGAACTCGTCTTAAGCTTCTATATTATGATACGGAAACGAAAAAATTTCGATCCATTTTAAAAAATGGAGTCGACCTTCCAAAAACCGGAAAAGCTCCAGCTGCAAAAAAAATATTATCGCTTTTGGATAACCCCTTTCGTACTGTGCAATTTCATTTCACCAAATATTTATGTGAACCTCGTCATTTCACATAAATATTTGGTAATGTAATTATCAAATAATACAAATTTAATTTGTAATTTTTAACTCTATTTTGGAGAGAGTTTTTTTGCCTCAAATTATTTTGCTTAGTAACCACAGGTGATATTTAACCGGTGGAAGCTGACATTTTTAATTATTTTCATAAATTATGAGGTTTTGAAGTTTGGCGAAAAATACAATAAAATAGAACATTTTCGTATACTTTGATGCCTAGAGGTCGAAATGAGCCGAATTTTTGAACGAAATGAGCCTTCCAGAATATACTTCAACAAACCCAAACAAACCCAAATAACCTCGTAACTTATGGAAATAATTAAGGTTGCTTAAGTTTGTTTGGGTTTAATAATTAAAAATTGTTAAAAAAAAATTATTTGTGGCCCAACTTCTGCATAATTACCCACCCTGTATATATGTACGGTTTGTTTGGGTTTAATAATTAAAAATTGTTTTTTAAAAAAATTATTTGTGGCCCAATTTTTGCATAATTACCCACCCTGTATATATGTACGGTTTGTTTGGGTTTAATAATTAAAAATTGTTTGAAAAAAAATTTATTTGGAGCCCAACTTTCGCATAATTACCCACCCTGTATATATGTACGGTATGTTTGGGTTTGTTTGGGTTTAATAATTCAAAATTGTTTGTAAAAAAATTCATTTGTGGCCCAACTTTTGCATAATTACCCACCCTGTATATATGTATGATTTTACGTACTTTTACACGCGGTTTCACCATTGAATGCGCACACGTTGATGCACCAGGATACAAAGTAGCGCAGTTCTGGCTTTGCGGTGCGTAAAATTGAGCCAACTGTTGGAGAATCTCTCGCCTCGGTCTTGGTTCACCTCCTCTTCGTTCCAACCTCCGGATAAACGGGTTTGCTACTTTTTGGACATACGCCCTTTTTTTTCTATGGTTAACTTCACTTCGATTTTCACTTCGAACGCAATTCGATCGATCGATCGATCCATCGATGGATCGATGGATGAAAAAAGGAATAGTCGTGTGTGCCATGGTATCGAATCAATTGGAGAACATCCGGATGTTTTGAGGAGCCTCGAGGTAGAATTTCTTCAAGGTGAACTTTCCGCAACCGCACATTGATCATTTCTTAACCCATAGTGTAATTACTATCGCCATCAGCCAAGTCTAATTAGAGGGAGAGTGCCTGAGAACTCTTGGGGGAGGGGTGGGGGGGGGGGGGGGGGGGGGGGAGGTTTTCATTTCCGGTGATGGAAAAAGACCGTCTCTTCCTTCGATCGATGTACACTTTCGAATGTGGATCTTCGATCCCACGTACTAGCATAAGCCAATATGAAATTCCGATTATTCTTTTTTTTTAATTTTATTGAAATATTTATTTTGAAAAAAAAACTGGATTCGTGCAATTTTCATTTTTTTTAATTGCATGGTTATATGCAATTTCATAAAGTTGGGTTGATATGAAACTTCGATTTCTTGAATTGGAGTGCTTATCAGCGTTCTGTTAGCAACCCAGATAAAAAACCAGAATTTAATTCTACATCTAATGAAAATTTCCAACAGCTCATAAATAAAAGAAAAACAAAAAAGAAAATGGAAAATCTATTAATCGAAACACAAAAATGTAATTAAAAAGAACAGAAATAGAGAAATGGACATGAGATAATTAGCTTAAATACTAATTAAGTTAGTAAAATTCGTCAAACAGATTTAGTAAAATTGGTAAAAAAAATAGTAAAATTAGTAACAAAATCTACTAAAGAAAGTTTAGTTTCTGAAAAAAATTCAATTTGTGTCAAAAAATTCGAAACAATTAAGTAAAAGAAATCCATGCATAAATGAATTAAAATAATTAATAAAAGAAAAGTAAAAAAAATTATAAATAAAAAAATTAAATCTTTTTCCCCAAAATAAAGACATATTTATTTTCTCCAAATTCTGTTATGCAAGAATCATTTCTTTTTTTTTTCTTTTGATCCGAAAATATACTCGTTTATTTGTCAAGTATTTTTCTGATGAATGATACTTTTAGGACGACCCTGTATGCATACAGGCCACCTGACAGTACCTGAAGATGCGACCGGTAATAAACTCCCGTCGAGTAGTTAAACATACACACGCAGACGTTCCTTTGTGTACCTACTCTATTTGTACTCGTCCAGAAGTCTCCTCGATATTAATCTCGGTTTAGTGGCTCGGTATGACCCTATTAATGTAACTAAAAACGCCGCGGGGGCTCGACCTTTTGCGCTTGGTGCGCGTGCATTATAAAACCGCTGCATGCACCATCTATGACGCTAAACTCGGAATCCTAGGTGCATCAACGATATTTATATACCGGGTGTCCCAAAAACGATCGATGATCCAGACAATCCAAATACGAGCTCAGTAAAAAAGTTTCGAGGTATAGTTTTCTAGGGAAATTCTCTGTGGGTTAATTCGTTAGGTTAATTACTTTTAGTAAAATTCCAGAAAAATTCCTTGTAGAGAAATTTTGTTTACGAAAACTCTAGGAAAATTTCTTCTGGAGAAATCTCCTTCTAGAAAACTCTAGGAAAATTTCTTCTGGAGAAATCTCCTTCTAGAAAATTCTAGGAAAATTTCTTTCAGAGAAATTTTGATTCTGGAAAAATTCAAGAAAGTTCTGGCTAGAGAAATTTTTTTCACGAGAACTCCTGGAAAATTTCTTTTAGAGAAATTTCCTTCTCGAAAATTTTAGGAAAATTTGTTTTAGAGAAATTTCCATCTCAAAAATTTTAGAAAAATATATTTTAATGAAATTTCCTTCTCGAACATTTTAGGAAAATATATTTTAGAGAAATTTACTTCTCGAAAATTTTTGGAAAATTTATTTTAGAGAAATTTCCTTTTAGGAAATTTTAGAAAAATATATTTTAATGAAATTTTTTTTCCGAAAATTTTAGGAAAATATATTTTAGAGAAATTTCCTTCTTGAAAATTTTTGGAAAATTTATTTTAGAGAAATTTCCTTTTAGGAAATTCTAGAAAAATTTCTTCTAGAAAAATTTCTTGCATGAGAACTCCACGAAAATTCCTTTTAGAGAAACATCTTTCACCAGAACTCCAGAAAAATGTCTTCTAGAGAAATTTCTTTTACGAGAACCCCACGATAATGACTTCTAGAAAAATTTAAAAATTTGTGAGGTTATGTCGATCGTTTCCATGCTTTTAAAGCAGTATTTCAATATCAGAGCTGCAAGAATGTTTGGGACATCCTGTATTCATATTATATATTGTATACATATTATACAAGTATATATATATATGCAACCTATATAAAGTTATTACGCGCATATATACCGAGTTTTATTCCTGCGGGTAACCGATCGAGAGTTGGCGTTAAATTGCAGCCGCGGCGCTCGTATATAGCAGGAAAAGGCAACAAATTGTCGCGTATTACGTCGTTCACGATGAAAGATACATCCAACGAGTTTCCTGTCACGATATATTCGAAACACCCTTTATATATTAACACCGATTTAACGTCCCGATTTAATGCACGATCGGCCAGCGCGAATCTCCATTTTTATTCCGATGCTAATTACCTTCGTATAATTTTTATATACTCTTTATACGTTCATTAATTATATACATTTAAATACATATATATATATACATGTAAATACCGTTATGTCATTATTTATCGTATAAGTAAACATTTTTATGAGTAATTCATCTTTTGTAATTAATTTGATTAATTATTTATGTAAACATTGTAAAATATTTATCATAAACATTAATATGATCACTTAGACTTTGTTTAATAATTATTCATTATTATGACTATAACTTGTTTTCTATATTAATACATTTATAAAAAATTTTTCAATATTTATCATTCACGTTATTGTCATCATCGAATTATTGTTTATTGTTATTATAATTTATTTTTTCATTACAGTTTTAATTTAAGTCGTTTAGTTTGTTGTTTATTTATTATTTTTATTATTAAGTTATTTGTATCGCAAATTACATTTTTGTAACATTTCAATTTTTTGAATCGTTATCTCTGTTATCATTTTCTACATTTTGATTATTTATTATTCATTATTGCAATTATTTTTTTTAATGATTGTATGTTATTAGTTGGTCCTATTAATTATCCATACATTATTGTTTACTTTTAAATTAATTATAATTTATTGATTGAATTTCATTTTTTTTCACGTCTGCTTATTTGTCATTGCAGAGGGAAGTACGCGACCGTACGAAGATGCAGAGAGAGATCGAACGGTCGTCAATGGGCGGCAAAATTTTTGAGGAAGAGACGAAGGGCCCAGGAGCTGAGGGCCGAGGCTCTTCACGAGGTCGCGGTGCTGGATGCCGCGGCGCACTGCCCGCGACTCGTTTCCCTCCACCAAGTCTTCGAAACTAATACGGAAATGGTTCTCGTACTCGAATTGTGAGTAAACTCGATATAAACTTTTTTCAACTGATTTTTTACGATTTTTACGATTTTTTTTCTTCTCTCGCGAAAATCTTCTGCAAAATGAGAAATCTTTCGTAATAGTCGATCTCCAATATTAGAAATTCAAAAATAATTATAATTAAATTATTATTAATTTTTTATAATTACTTACGATAATAAAAGTTGAAGTTAATGATGTATGGATATGTTCAGTAATAAAAATATTAATATGAAAATAAAGAGCTACGACAACAATAATAGCAAACAAGATAACAAGTATACAAAACAATAATTAATATAGTTGATATTAATAAAAATAATTAATAATATTACAAATAATGAAGAATAATTACGTAAATAACAATAATCAAAGAAAGAGCAATAATAATACTAATAGTATCAATAATAATTATTAATAAATATTAATAATTTCATTGCAAAAATTGGAAACTTACTAGAAAATTAATACATAAAAATAATTTAGATCCACTGAATTCAAATTTATAACAAATTTATAACAATTTTTATTTATTTGTTTTTTTCTTTTCGTTTGTTTATATATCAATGATAATAATTATTTATATATATATATTAATAATTTCGTTGCAAAAAATGGAAATGTACTAGAAAATTAATCCATAAAAACAATCTGGATCCACTAAATTCAAATTTATAACGTATTTGATTTTTTTTTTCTTTTTTTTCCCCTTCGTCATTTTCAAAGGGCTCCGGGTGGCGAATTACAAATGGTGCTAGACAGGGACGAGGTACCGGAGGAACGACAGGTCGCAAGACTCCTTAGACAAATTCTCGACGGTATAGCTTTCCTCCACTCCTTCAACGTAGCCCATCTCGACATAAAGGTAAGCCAAGAATTCACTTTACTGAAATCATGATGAGCAGCTAAGAAAGTCACATAATCGTTTTTGGTTTTATTCGTAACGAAACTTTTCCGAACTTTTTCCGAAAAATTCGTAACGATGCGACATGAAAAAAAATTATTTACAAAAATGAATAAAAAAAGAAATGATAGCGCGTTATCACGAGACTGTAACAGTTTTCGCGTGAGTCATCAGCCAACCATTTTTTGGCCTCGTCGTGAAAAGAAATCGGGCGGTATCAGCCAGGAACAAAAAAATATTGAAATTCGTTATCTCGTTTTTTTTTTTTGTTGCTGTCGTTTCTCGTGATCGACTGGTCGTGAAATCCGTATCGTTATTATCAGACTATCGAAAGATTATGGGAAGCTTTCATACATTATCATTCTCGTTGTTTATCGTTATTGTTTATCGGCAATCGTAAAAAATATAATATTGATGTACAATTGGATTGACTGTTGTTAATTAAGAAAATAATAATGATGAATGATAGGGTTTAACATTATCAATACGAAAAAAAATAATAATGATAAACTGTAGAGTTTATCGTTACTGATTACAAAAAATTAAGAACGTTAAACAATAGGATTTATCGTTATTATTGTTTATCGATTATTATTTTTGTATTTATTGTTTAACGATTTTTTATTTTTGTATTTATTGTTTATTGATTTTTTATTTTTACTTGATGTTCGTCGTTATTATTATTTATTATTACAATTGTTATTATTATTATCGTTGTTAATCGTCATAATTATTCATCCTTATCATTGTTAGAATTATTTGCGCTCTTTATCTATCCAGACTATTTCGCGTGATCGTGCTCTATCCAACAATCTAGAGAGCGTTGGCGAAATTTGATATCACCGCTGGCCAACTCATTTTCTCCGGACGATATCAATCAGCGTGAGATCTTTGTAGGAATTTGTCCTTGTTCTCGAGGCTAAAAGCGTCCCCGCGAACGATTGCTATCGTAAACCTTTAGCCAAATGTTGCGTAATTTTTCTTTCTGAAGAAAAATTTTTAAAAACATTTCAAATGTTTCCAAAAATAATTAAACAAGGATTTTTAAAAATCACTAAAAAATTTGAATAATTGAAGAATAATTCCCAAAAATTGAAACAGGATTTTCAAAAACTACAGGAGAATTTTGAAAAAACAAAAACCGAAAATGTTTGGGTTTATTTGAGTTTTTGGAACTTTGGAAAAAAAATTAAAAATGTTTAGAGACTTGTTTTTTTTTCAATTATTGCACAAATGGCATATAATCTTTTTTATTTTCGGTCATTGTTATTCTCTCTATTTTCGCTTTATTTAATAAACAATTTATCTTCCACCCCATTTCTCCTCCTCGCAGTCTGGTTTTCTTTTTTTTTTTCTTTTTCGAGAGACAAGCACCTTTATATTTTTTTCGAGCTTAGCAAGTGGCCAAGAGGGGGGGAGAGGAGGAGCGAGAGAGACCGAGAGAGGGGGAGGAACATCGTGAAAATAACTTAACCGGCCCGTAAAAATAACTGCGGTCGCGGCGTGCGGGGGAATATATCGCTCGACCTACCTCACTCGCGAAATGCCGGGCGAGTTGCGACGTCCGGGCGCCGAGAAGTTTTCGGGCACCGATTCAGGTGCGATAGGCTTGTCAGACGAAACGAGAGAGAGACTAATTGATTAATTAATTGATTGATTGATTGATTGATTAATTGATTGATTGATTGATTGATTGATTGATTGATCTATTTATTTATTTATTTATCGAATGGTTTATTCATTGATCGATTTATTTATTTATCGAATTGTTAATTCATTGATGGATTTATTTATTTATCGAACTGTTAATCCATTGATCGATTTATTTATTTATTTATTTATCGATTGATTAATTCATTGACCAATTCATTGATTAATTGAAGGATTGATTGACTTATTTATTTATTTATGATTTTTATTCAAGTTTCATAATAATATCCACACAACGAAAGACTAGAATATTATTCAAACCAAACAATACGACTGAATTTAAAAACAAAATGATTACTAAAAAAGAAAAAAAAACAAATTTCGTAAATAAATAGTTAAATAATGAAGATAATTATAAACAATGAAAGAGAGAGACACAGAGAGTCAGATCATGATCATTATAATAGATTTTATTATGCTCTAGTAAAAACCTTTCGATCAATTCAATATGAAACAAAAATATTAACAAAATAAAAACCTAAAGTTCAACGAAGTAATAACCAAAAAATTCAACAACAAAAAAAAACAAAAAAAAGCAATTTTAAACAAACTAACAAAAAAAGGCCAAGAAAGACCAAAAGAGAGAGAGAAAAAGAGAGAGAAAGAGAGAGAGGAAGAGCTTTTAAGCTCTTGGCAACGTAATCGCGAGAGGGACGAGCCTCCCAACGTGGATCTCTCGGGTCTTTCTTGATCTACGAAAGCTCGTGTTCTATAATCCGCGTGTACGTGCCTCGCGGTGCGAACGACCCAAATCGTTATGTAAATCGACTCAGGGGAGAGGGGGAGGGGGAGGGGGGGGGGAGGAAAACCTCCGCACCGGCCAAAAGCGCCGGATTAGAACTCTCAGTGATTCGGATGGACGAATAGTCAGCTATGCACACGAGTGCCACTCTCGTTTCTCGTTTTTCGACGTTTATATATATATATATACGTTTGATATGAGCCCGAGAAACATCAGACACCACTTTGGAATTCCGTCGAATCAGCGCATATCGCGAATTCCTGGTGTACTTAGTTTGCCCCTCCCCTCGTTTTCCTCGTCTCTCTCTCTCTCTTTCATCAAATACTTGACAAATTCCAGACGGACGGATATGTACGGCGCGAATGTGTTCGAAAATTATACGCTCCGTAAATTTCCCATTATCGTTTTCGCAAGCCCGTTAAAATTTGGAGTTTCTGAAAATAGTACGAAATTTTTGATAATTTTTTTCAGTACTTTTTTGTAGTTTCTAAATGATAGGATTTTATAGGCAATTAAAAGGTACTCGGTACTAACTGAGGTTTTTTTTTTGTAAGAATATATTTAGCAGTTTTGCAGTTATTATTATTTATAGAAAGTGGGGAAATTAATTTAAATGGGGAGGATCGTGAAATTATAAAATCGGTAAAAACGCCAACAGCGTAAAATCGAAGCAGCAATCTTCTTCTGAAAAAAATTAATTTTTTTTTAGAAGAATTTAGTTTATTTAAAAAAATTTTTTTAAATAAACTAAAAAATTTTTTTTAAATAAAGTAAAATTTTTTTTTTAATTAAAATAAAAAACTCGAAATAATTATTATATTTAAACGTTTAATGTCATATCTCAGATCCGTATCGATTTTTCTACCATCTCCTTGAAATTTGCAATTTTCACGCCCAACCAATTTTCACTCTGAACGGACGCGCGTAATTGGTCGTCTTTAAAAATTAATAATAATTCAGCGTTTGATCTGGGACCCATATATGCTTATATCAATCGACTCAGAATTTCACCCCCAACCCCCAATTCCACGGATGACGTTCCGTCGTCGGACACCCTGTATATATCAATTCTGTGCTGCTGCTTTGTCGCTGCTGCGGTCGCTTCTCTATTCGGCAAGGCCGAGAACCACAAAGTGTGGAGCGATAGTCGGAGATGCGACGCAGCAACCGCGATTTCTCGCGTAGGTTTATCGATTATCGGGGCGAGCAATCGATACGGGCGAATCAAGGCGAGCCAGTCGTTGTTTCTATAATATTTTATTCCTCCGTATTTCGACCTATCTTTACTCATATATATTCTTTTATGATTTTTTATTTCTATATACTATCCATATTATAATATATTACATATTTTTATTTTATATACACGAAAATATATCATGATATATTTTTATATATGATATATTATATATTTAATATATTATTTATTTAATAATATATTTATTTATCAAATTAAATTGTATTTATCCGGACAGAAATAGAAAGATAACGAAAATCATCAGAATCAATTTTTGGTGATCAACATTTCGAAAAATTCGTCAGAATTTTTTGGAATTTCAATTCATTAAGGGGTAGAATTCCTTTCATGATTATTTTTCGTAATTTTCACTCGACACCGATTTCAATTTTTTTTCCCCTAGATACTGTTAAATTTATGGAATATTTTTTTAGCGATAATTCATTGTTAGAATGCGAAGTAATACCTGAAAAATTAAGGTGTACCTAGGCTTCATGGAAAACGCGAAAATCCAGTCGAAATTTCTGAATTTTTTTGAAGAACTTAAAAAAACAATATGAGTGGACAAAATATTAAAAGTTTTATAATTCTTTGGTCACCCTGTACATAAAAGGAGATCAGCTTAAGGTGGGGGAATCGGAGTTTGCGCAAAGTATAAACCGAAGAAAAGCGAGTGAATCGTGGTCTCGTAAGCGCTTCTGAGGTTTCAAATATAGCAGCGACAATTAGCGGATTCCTCGCGTCAAATAGCCACGAGGGTCTGGCAAGACTCGTATCAACAAACTCCATCCCTTGGCTCGACTTCCAATCCCCGACGCCTCGATTATATATCCGTGTGGTTGTCTCGCTGCTAAATAATTTCGTTCGAAAGTACCTCAATCCAGTACAGAAATATATTAATCCTCTCATCGTAATTCTGTTCAGAGAGAGAGAGAGAGATATGATGATGATAATATATTTTATTATGCCCCAAAACTTACTTTCCGAAAATAAAAAGATAACAAAAGAAAAAAACTAAAAAACACTTAAAACATAAAAGAGAATATTATTAAATCAAAGGGAAAAATATAAAATACAAAAATATAAAGATATAAAAAAAGAGTATATGATAAGAAAGATGATGATGATGATGATATAATTTATTATGCCCTAATCACGGACTTTCGGGCAAAAAAAGAGGTAACAAAAAAAACAGCATAAAAACTTAAACATAACTTAAAGTAATATAAACGCGGAAAATAATAATAATTATAATAACGAGAACTAATAATAATAATAATAATAAAATAATATACATAGTAGCGGTGATAGTAAAAAGAGAGAGAGAGAGAGAGATGATGATGGTAGAGTTTATTATACTCTAGCAATACTTTCGGGAAAATGAACAATAATCAACAAAAAAATACAAAAAATTGAAAAATAATCTGTAAAACTAAAAACAAACTAAATAATAAAGAAATTTAATTAAAAAATAAATAATGATAAGCCATGATGATCAATTTTATTATTCCCAAGTTTCCTTGCCCGAAACTTTCGGGCAAGGAAACATAATAATAAAATTATAAAAGAAAATATTGTATATCAAATCAACAGTATTCAAAATTATTGATACTATGAGGAAACTTATCAAATAATATCATAAATAAAAAATCTAATAATATAATTCTTTATAATACATAAAAATAAACAAAAAATAAGCAAAATATAAATGAAAAATAAATAAAGGATAAACAAAATGTAAAAAGATAATAAATTGACGAAACCAACAAACAAAACAATAAAAACAATGCCTTTGTACTAAAAGAATTATTTTAGAACTAAAAACAACATAAAAAATAATGTGCAACAGAGAGAAAGAGAGAGAGAGACAGAGAAGTATAAACTGTTTGTGTAATCGTCTCGCGAGAAAACTCAAAACATTCCTCACCCACTCACTGCCTGATATAATCTCCCGACGTCTCGATAACCATCATTTACATATTTATTTATTCACTGTATCATTATTATTATCATCATCATTCTTGTTATTATTATTATTATTATTGTTATTATTAATAATTTATTTATTTATTGCGGTATAACGAGTTCTATTCTATGTCGCTGTATATCGACTACCAAACGACATCTTTCGTATAATCATAATGAAAAATATACTGTTCATAAATTTCACGAGTGGAAGTGTTTCTCATTAAATTTTACGTGACTCAGAAACGTCCTTTCCTTCCGAAGGAACAGGCAGACCGAGAGAATGTCAGCTGTTCTCTTGTGTAATACGTGGAAAATATACTTACGTGCATGTCTGGCTCCACGAGTATTCAATACTTTTTCCTTTCATCGATAAAAATATTGTCTTGAGTAATATCTTAAAACCAGCACTCGCCAATAATATTTTCAATTTTTTTTGTTGTTGTGAAATGTCAGATAATAAAAACAACAACAACGATAATAAAAAACAACGATAATAGCAATAATCATCATCGATCACAATAACAATCATCATGGTGATAAAATTATGATATTTATTAATAATATATTTACAATTATAAAATACAATTATATAATACGAAAATAATATTATTTAATTCTATAAAATATATAAATTATTATAACAGAATAACTATAATATTTTATTGCGTCATAATTATAGTTGTAAATAATAATGTGTTTTGACACTTCAACATATAATAATAATAATAATAATAATAATAATTGATTGTTAAATTACACATATTTTATATTGATTACTTTTATTAATAAATATTAATTAATAACATTACAAAATATTGTTTAAAAAATGCTAAAACACTACTTTATTATTACTATTTCGATGCTTATATTAAAAACGTTCAATATATATATATTCCAAACAATAATAACAACGTACGAAAAATTTGAATAAAACTTTCGTCACTTTAATCCCGAATGAAATCCAGTGTACATTTCCACCAGTTTTTTTTTTTCCGCACGACGATTTACGAAACACGAATATTTTCATGGCTGTCCTGTCGCAATGGGGCACCAAGAAAAAAAAAAGAATAATTCCGTCGCAATAAAGTGGCACCGGGAGATAGGAAAAAAAAAAGAAACGTTCGTATTGACCGAATCCTCTTTTCGAGCCGTCTGTAAAAATTCTTCACCACCGATCTACTCGTTATCCCATACGTACCACGAGTTTTAAATAAACAGCCGTTTGAAAATTTGCACAAGTGTTAATACTCGTTCAGGATAACGTCAATGATTTCAAAATTACGACGGATTTAGGATCCCCGTTACTCGTACGTATATGGATATTTATTAGTGTCGCATATTTTGTTAAATATGTATGAGTGTATTTGCCAAGCTTTACGTGTGCGCAAATACGTTATTTCATGAGGGGAAACACGACTGGTTGCAAATAGTCACGAGTGCCTTTTGTTTACCCCAGAAATTCCAACCTTCTTCATAAAATGATCGGATGAAAAAGAGGGGAAGGGGGAGGGGGGGGGGTAAAAAATTATCTTCGAACGTATCAGCGATATGGAAACTTTGTCGTGTCATTGCACGAGTGCGTTGACTCTGGCGAATTGTTAGAGTACCAACAAATGAGAAGAATTATCGTTATGCGAAATGGATTGCACGAATTGTTTTTTGCTTATTTTTTAACATATTGAAAATTTATTTTTTAGTATATTAAAAATTTATTTTTTAATATATTAAAAATTTATTTTTTAGTATATTAAAAATTTATTTTTTAGTATTTAAAAAATTTATTTTTTAATATATTAAAAATTTATGTTTTAATATATTAAAAAATATAATATATTATTGTGTCGTAGTATATTGTTTTATTGTTGATTGAAGGTATAAAGTGAAATTGAAAAAGTGCTTTTCTTTTTTAACTCTTTTAAACGTATGGGAAGAGAATTTTTATTCGACGACACTTTGGTCTAAAAAAATGGTTTTGAAATAGATAATTGGTTTTGAAAAAAATGTTTCCTTCAATGTAAGAATCGTAGATTTTTTATTTTTAGTTGAAATATTTCGTTTTCTAACGTTACTTTTAATTTCATATAAAAATTTCTCGTTTAAACAAAAGCATTTACAGTTTGATTGAATAATATAGTGCTATTGGTATATTAATGCTTCAGAATTTTCATATCTGAATTATTCATGACGAATTATTCGTATTATTTCATTCTCCAGATATAAATTAAAATTTTTATTGCTTTTACTCTTAAATTGTATAAATATTAAATTAAAAATTCAATTGTAAATTATTAATTTAATTCTAATTCATAAATTCAATTACAAATCATAAAATTACTTATAAATCATAAATTTAATTATAAATTAAAAATTCGATCATAAAGTATAAATTGAATTACAAATCATAAATTCAATAAAAAATCATAAATTCAATTACAAATCATAAATTCAATTATAAATTATAAAAACGATGATAAATTGTAAGTTCCGCTATAAATCTTGATTCAATAAGAATAAAAATAAAAAATACTATCGTTCGCACCGTTCTTAGCGTGGGTCCGAGAATTCCGCGCCCTTGCAGGGCCCAAACGAGAGAATGCACCAGAGGCGTGACAGGGGCTAATAAAATGTTTCGGGGCTCGGGTAAGAGAGATTTTTGACCCGAATATAGAACCCCCGAGGGCCGGTTATGAATGGAAAAATGCACGTGAATTCCTTGGCTCCCAGCCAAATCGATGTCTCCCCCCCAGCCCCCAACCCACACCTCTTTTTCTCTTGGCTACACTTCATACGAGATATCTTCCCGGGGCGCCGCACTCGCAAAATCGCGGCCTCTCAGCGAGGAAGATGAAGAAGCGCGGAAGAGCGGATGATAGCGATGGGAGAGCTTCTATCGGAGATCTCACTTTCTCTCTCTCTCTCTCTCTCTCTCTCTCTCTCTCTCTCTCGCAATTTCATTATTTTGAATTATATAGGTTGTTATTATTTTTGTTGTATTTTGGGTTTGAAATTGGCTGCTGGCGATGGTGTGGGTCGTCATTATTATTATTTTTATTTTTATTTTTATTTGTATTTTTATAAATTTATTATATTAATTATTATTATACAATTATTATTTTTATTTTTATTTTTATAAATTTATCATATCAATTATTATTACACAATTATTATTTTTATTTTTATTTTTATTTGTATTATTTAGTTTTTCCGATGTATTATTATTTTATTAGACTTAGTTTTTAGTTGATTAGTTCTTAGTTGTTATTATTAATTCCAATGTATATCATTATTATTTCTGTTCTTATATTTTGTTATTATTTTTTTGTATATTGCACTGCATTGCCCGAAAGTATTTACTGGGGCATATTTAAAATTTATTATCATCATCATCTCTCTCTCTCTCTCGTTCTCTTTTTCTCTCTCTCTCTCTCTCTCTCCATTTGCTGGAACTATTTGCTGGAAGACGAAATCAGCGAGCTTAGTGGTTAATATGCGCCATTTTCTATAAATTGGCTTCTGATCTCATTTTATATTATTCTATATTAATTAGTATCTACCATTTTTTTCCAAATTTTCCACAAATTTTCCAATTCTACCAAATGTTTGTCCTTAATTCTAGTAACTCTATTTACGGTATTTATTTTGTAAAACAATTATTTTTGTATTTTTTGTATTATTTTTATTATTTTCTCGACTTTTTGTATTATTTTTGTATTATTTTCAATATTCGTTAAGATTATTATGTTGCCCGATAGTTAATTTTAGGGCATAATAAAATTTATCATCATCATCATATCTCTCTCTCTCTCTCTCTCTCTCTTTCTCTCGGTCTCTCTCAAGAGTCCGGACTCTTTAGACCCCCTAGTGAGACTCGAGAGCGTCTTGCCGAAATTGCACACACGCACGCGTTGAAAGTTCGCGCGCGAGGAGCGACGAAAGTGGACGGCGTGCTGGGCTCGCGGTGCATCATCACCGAGGAGGAATGTCGACGATCGGCGAAATTTAAAGCGGTCCAGAGATGAGAAAATGCGATCTCTGTATTCGAGAGGAAAAAACAAAAATGACAGCGAAAGATACTTAATGATTGATTGTCTAATTAATTTATTGATATTATTTATCGTCCCGGAAAACCTCACGAGCAAATTCAGGAAATATTAAAAAGAACAGACGAAATATTATACAAATAACAAAAAAAAGTTACTAAACGAAAAAGAAAAGTGCACTAAGAAATAAAATATTTAATAGTAATAGAAACAGAAGGAATAATATTAATACTAATAATAATACAATTTGATGAAAAGAACATTTATATTCATTTTATTTATATTTATTTTCCAAAAGGAAAAAAACTGTTACGGACATTTATTTTTTCTTTCATTTTTATTTTATTTTTATTTCTTTATAAACAAAAGCAGTAACGATAATAAAACGAAATGTTACGAAGGATACACGATGCGTTCTACTGATCGTATTATATTTTTTAACGATCTTTTTTGGATGTGTTTGAAAAAATTAATTATTTAAAATTCAATTACACATTTAAATTGATTAATTCTCCCTTTCTTACGCTTAATTATTAATAAATTACTCATCCATTATCTTAACTATCAATAACTAGTTGTCTCAACTACTATTCATTCTCAATTCTTAATAAATGACTAATTTCTGAAATAATCCCTAAATAATAAATCCTTAATAATTGAAATAATAATAAATAAATAATTCTTAACAAAACAGTAATTTAATTAAAACCGTCAGATCGATTACTCTTTAAAAAGACGAGGCTGAAAAATAAATTATGCCAAAATACAAAAACAAAAAAACAATTTTGTTTCGTCCCTTTTTCTACCCTTTCCAAACTAGCGAAATCGGAACGCAAAGACGCCAGATCGCGGGATGGACCATCGCGTTGCATCCACGAGAATATATCTCATACGAGATATTTCTAGTGTGGAATTCCTCTCTGGTGTTCGAAAATAGAAAAAGTGCTCGCTTGGTCTCCCGCAAGTCGACACGTTTTTATTCCACCCTTTCATCGTCCCCCCCCCCCTTCCTGGCCAAAACCTCCCGCACTCTCTTTCTCTTTCTCTCTCTCTTTTTTTTATTAATCGCTCGGGCAGCGACGCGGATGCGTAATTATCTCATCGGCTCATAGCATGGCGCCAATTCGATTACAAACACGTGGTATGTGTATGACGTATTTATGACGTATGCCCGTGCAAAACACGCAAAGAGCGGCGGGGGGGGGGACAAAAAAGGCAGAGTAAGAATAAAAAAGGGACAAAAAAGAGGAGAGTAAAATACAGGGTGATCATAAAGTTGCCATGTTTTTTTTCCAAGTGACATTATTTTGATAAGAAATTAATTTTTTATCAGTACCTAATTATTATTATTTTTTTCATTGACATTGTAGGTATAAACAAGATAATTGAAAAATTATATGGCTTTGGTTGGGTTACGTTTATTCGAATGTGTAAAATTAAAAACAATTGATTGGATGGATTTACATAATTATTTTTAAATATATAATCATTGAAATTTGTAAAATATTCAAACGTTATTTTTTTTATAACAAAGTAATATTTAAAATATTTTTTTTAGTTATTGAGTAATATTCATTTGAATTAAGCCAATGTTAATTTCCAAGTTTGACCGGAAGTTCTATTCGTATTTTTTTTTACGGTCGCCAAACCCTTAAAAATGATTTTTTTTCACGAACGTTACTCACTAGACTCGTATGAAACCTTGCTTTTCACTCTCTCTCTCTATATATATATATATATTAATTTTTCTATTAATATATTATTCTTAATTCATATTCACTCAATTCGGATATTAAATTCTTTCTATTATTTTCTTTTTTTTTTCTTTATATCTTATTTCCTTCTTTCCTTTATTGTCAACTCTATTCTATTTTGTATCACTTTTCATAATTAAGTTAAGCATTTTCGTCTTATTGTTTCCTTATGTTTTTTGTTCTCCATTATTTTCATTATAATCATTGTTTAATTATTTTATTCTTGATTTAAGTATTATCCATTCATACATTATTATAAAATTTATCTATTTGTTATTATGATTATGTTACCCCATAGTTGTACTAAAGTATAATAAACTCTAATAAATAATAATAAAATCATCATCATAATAAAAATCATAATAAAATCATCATAATAATAAAAATCATAATAAAATCATCATCGTAATAAAAATCATAATAAAATCATCATTATAGGAAAAATCATAATAAAATCATCATCATAATAAAAATCATAATAAAATCATCATAATAATAAAAATCATAATAAAATCATCATCATAACAAAAAATCATAATAAAATCATCATCATAATAAAAATCATAATAAAATCATCATCATAATAAAAATCATAATAAAATCATCAGCATCATCATCATCATCATCATCTCTCTCTCTTTCATTGCGTGTTACGCGACTAGCGGCGCGTATTGCGCGATGTCAATTTACAAAGTGAATCTCGCCGAGGGTCTCGATCTCGCGTGGGAGTAGTCCATAAGATTGTACACGCATACACGTAGATTTACCCCGATTGAGAGGTAACAGTCACGCATTACTTTCAATTTTATTCGCTTCGGTACACGCTCGTATAAATACACGTAAACCCGTGCAATATAGGTACGTACATTCGTATTACGTATTAACCTATTCGTATACCCATATATGCAATATGGCTAGAGGCATCTACTACTCGAAAAACTTCGGCATGTCAAATCGACTCGATTTAATCCAACGGCTCTTTCGAGATTACTTCATCGTCCCATGGAATATTGCAAAATTACCGAGACGCGATGTGCACCCTGTATTTGGGCATTGCAACGGAATCTTCTCGAAATTTCGCAAAAATGCATTTCCACCACCCTTGTGTCCGAAAACAAAAAATTCTGTGCAATAGTATTTTACGAAAAAAAAAAAACGACATTTTTCTGTGAGGATTTTTCTATAATGATAATCTCTATTTTATTTTTTACTAATTTAGTAGATTTATAATATTTTTTTTTAGTAATTTATTTCCCCATTTGATAATCCAAATGATAATCGAATAAAAATAAAAGTAAGAATAACAATTCTGAAAATCAAAATTCAATAAAATTCAAAATAAAAATAATAATTCAAAAAACAGAAATAAAAATTCGATAAAATACAAAATAGAAATAATAATTCGATAAAATCTAAAATAGAAATAAAAATTCGATAAAATCCAAAATAGACATAAAAATTCGATAAAATCCAAAATAGAAATAAATATTCGATCAAATCTAAAATAGACATAAAAATACGATAAAATTCAAAATAGAAATAAAAATTCCATAGAATTCAAAATAGAAATAAAAAATCCATAAAACGCAAAATAGAAATAAAAATTCCATAAAATTCAAAATCCATTTTCGACACCCTATAGAATTTGGCAAAGGCATAACAATTCGCGAAAAAGTGTCATAATCGGTCAGGAGAAATTATGGCGGCGGGTAAGGGGAGGGAGGGTCTGAAACGGACGTTTTGACAGTGGCGTCGCGACGTCTGTTGCGACTCTTCCGTTCGCCTCGCCTGGAGCTGCGTTACCACCATTGATAAACAAATGTACGAGGGTCTGGGCCATTCTCTATTCAGGATTCCACGAGTGCGTTCCACCCCCCTCGTTATAGTTCACTGTTACTCTCGCTCGCACTCGCCTCATTATTACATCCCAGTGTCGAGGGCACATATGCGTTCTGCTGACGCATAATGTTCACGAACACCCGTCTGCGCGATGCTTGGAACGCGATTTACCCATATGTAAATTGAGAATGGTTATTTCGGGGACTTTTGCCTTCTGGGACGGTCCACGTAGCAGCTAATTATTTTCGTGATTTTATATTGTTAATAAATCATTTTTTATGCTAAGAAATATTGAAAATAATAAATAAATATAATTATAAATAAATAAATAAATATATATATAGACGAAGACAAGATAATGACCAAATGATTTAAAAAATCGTTGATAATAAATTATTGAAATTCTCTTTACATGAAAAAATGTTGTTTTTGACGTAAAATTTATTTTCCAATTTTTGCAAATGTCATTTTTATGAGTGAGTTTTTTGGAAAAAATTCTTAATGCATTATATATTATAGTTATTATATTTCTATATATATATATATATATAGAAATATCACAAATATTAAATATTATATTAATATATATAGATATACATAATTTTTAATATTTATTATATTTATTATAATCAATGTATAATATATATAATAAAGTATTTTGACATTAAATAATTGTCATAATCGAGAAGAATTTATAAAACATCCCAACAGTTATGAAACTCAAAAAAAATGGATTTTCAAAAAGTCCTCCATATTGAATTCCCATTGAATTCTCATGTCCGCTTTGCGTTTCTTCCAACATGAAAAAGTGTGAGTAAAAAAAAAAAGGGTAGACATCCGTTTTATTTATTTTCTATGGATTAATAGAGAGTTTCGAACTCGGTGAGTTCCTTCCCTCGCGATTATTCGTACAATAATTCCCCGTCATGTCTATAGGAAGAAATATGCATGGCATACCCAATTTTTTTTTGTCCCTTCGTTATTTTTTTTTGTCTTTTATCTGAGCGATTATTCAGAGGCGGCGATGGCGCGACGACGAACTCGCGTATGTTTACGAGGATGCGACGTCGTGTCTCTCGTCGGTCTCATTGAAACTTCCGGCGTGCCGGTATATACGTTGAAGGGGAAGCAGAAATGTCTCTCGAGCTGCTTGTTTCACAGTCTCGCTTAGAATCGACTCTTTCGCTTTCGTATATGTGTGGTTTTTTAATATATACAATATTGTATATTATATTATTATATTTATAGTATATTTTATTTTATATTTTTTTATATACGGTAAATAACAATATATATTTCGAATTATTTATTACTACTTATTAAATAAAGCAATTTTGCCATTTATACAAAAAGTCCACTCGTAACTTTATTTCTCACTATTTATTGATGAATAAAAAAAAAATTTACAAATAAACATAAACTGAGAAAGAATATAAAAATTCATTACAAAAAAATATGAATATGCATGTATATATATTATTATATTGATTGTATATTTTATTTTATATTTTTTTTATATATAAATGATGATATATATTTTAAATTACTTATTCCTACTTATTAAATAAAGCAATTTTGCCATTTATAAATAAAGGCCACTCGTAACTTTATTTCGCACTATTTATTGATGAATAAAAAAAATTTTTACAAATAAACAAAAAATTATATAAATACAAAAAAGTTATTATCTAAATAAAAAAATATATATATATTTGTATATATGCATATATAACTGGTGTTCCCATTTTTCATTGAAAAATCGCACACTTACTCGTCAACGAGTCGTACGTGCGCTGGGTCTGCCCACGCACGGGATCCCTCCACTTGCCGGATATTTATCCCGCGTTTTCTCACTCATCGCGTCATCCATGCAGAAGCATCCCGGAGAACGCCTCGTAATTTTTGCCACTCCATTCACCAAAACGTGCCTCCGTGTATTTTACGAACCGCACGATACTTCGCGACGACGTCACGCCGCGTGTCACTTATTTATTTTCTCACGTTGGCCGATTTGCTCGCCGGGCAAAAAAATTAAAACGAGCAATATTCTCGGTGACGGCCAATTTTTTTTTCGGTATACCAGCGAGAACGAGAAGAAATTTAATGATTTAATTATTTATTAATTATTTAATTACTAATAAATTAATAAATTATTATTGAATACAATTTTGTATTTGTTTTTTAAATATGTTTATTTGTAAAGGAGAAAAATTAGCTTTCTTACAAATATATTTATGGAATTTATTTGTAATATGTATTGTTATTATTGTTACTATTTGTATTGTAATAATTTTAATATTATTGTTTGATGTTTATAAAATACATGTAGAAATATTTTCATACGTGCGAAAGTTTAAAAAATTATTTGATCGAGTCTAGATAGTTTTGACGCAACAGCCGTATTTTTTTGAAGAGTGAAGAGGATCGTAACAATTTTTTAAAAATCGAATAATATAATACCTATTTTAGAAAATTGATTAAAAAATTTTTTAAGATATTCTCATTAAAATGATAAATATTTCTTTTTATGATTTAATACTAATTTAATCATTTATATAATAATAATGAATTTAATAATAACTAAATAATTTAATTGTGAACAATTTAATATATTTAATTTAATACATACAATATTCAATTACATATATATAAATTTATATATATAATTAAATTTTATTTTTATTTCAAACTAAAAAATTACGTTTAAGGGTTCTCGTACCAACATTTACGAATAAAAAAAAATGTTCTTCTTTTTGCTGTTTTAATTAATATTCAATTAGCCTCAGGAGAACGATGACGAACTCGGCGTTGGCACCCCGTGAGTCGGATTCGCGTGTTACAGAGTTTGCGTATAACGAGCGCGAACGCTCGGTAAAAGTACGTTAAGGGCACCGATGTGTATCGCGTGTACGTAATAGACATTGCGAGGGTCTCTCGCGTTCGCGTATATGTATCTGGTTACGCGCCAGCACCCCGATAACTCACTGCCCGCGCGAGTAACGTCCATGACTCCTATACGCGCCCTATCTACATACCGGGTGTCCTCGAAGGTAACGTTACACCGGTTTCGAGGCCACGAACCGTGCGAAACGAATAATTGCATTTTTTTTCCCACATTGAAAAAAAATCATCATCATTCCCTCCAACTGAATTCGCCATTAAGGGTGGGAAGAGGGGGAAAGATATCGAAGGTCGAAGATTTTAAGACGAACTTCGATAAGTGAAATTTGAACAATTGAAATTGACAATTGACCAAATTCAGTTTGAAATTTGAGAATTGACGAATTAATTTCGGAAATTCGAAAAATGAAAGGTTTTGCTTGAGATTTTGCCATTTTTGGTAATTTTGGTTGAAATCGTTTTTTTTTTGTATTTTCGTTTTATTGTTATTTAGTTAATGTTTTGGTACATTTTTTATGTTCATTTTTGGTAAAATTTTTGTTTTATTTTAAACTGCCGGAAAGAATTTTTACTAGGGGGTAATAAAATCTATCATTATTATTATTATCTTCATTAGAGATTGATCATTCTCGTCTGTGAAAGAGTAAGTCGTGATAAGAAAAAAATGTTAAATGTAAGGGAAAATGCTGCACAATGATAAATTGTTAATCTACATATCTATAAATATATACATATATATAGAAATAGAATTTCGAATTTTAATAAAATAATATGATAAAAGAATGAAATAATGGAATAATTAATATAATAATATCATATAATGACCCATATTGAATTGGAATTATTTTAATACCGATAATTGATACCTATATATGGGTACTCAAAAAATTCTCGAAATACATTTCAACCCCGAATTACATTATTTTATTAAAATTCGAAATATATTTTTAAAAAAATGTTGAAAAATGGGTCAAAATAAGAAACACAAAAAAAATTAAAAAACCAAATGAATCGATAGAAAACGAGGATGCTATTGGAGAAGGTTGAAGGTCCTATTGGAAAAATGTACAACTAAAGATTTTCTTCTTTTCTGTGATCCTGCATCCGAGCCTGCACAATGGTGCACAATGGTCCTCAATGTACCCGGAGATCTTTTCGTATCTTCCCTATTAGTACGACCGGTTGGTTCGTGTTCAGAGCTCGGTCACGTCCCGTTTATAAACTCGATGTAACGAAACGTAACGCACGAACGAAATCGTTGAACGAGAATTGTCCCACTGAGGCTGGCCCATTTACAAACACTCTGGGGTCCAATGGGGTCTTCTGGCTACAAAATCATCATCATTTTTTCCCTCTGAGAATTTATACACCGCAATCAAACTTCCAAGCTACCACGCCATCGTTCATTATCCAAATCGTCAAATTGACAGTTGCCAATGTCACAGAAATGACATTTTCATTTCTACGCTTCGATTTCCATTTGGAAGTCATTTCAAACCACTCGAATTCCAACTGGAACCAATTTTTCAATCAAGTTTGTGCTTCATCTTCATTCATAATCCAAATCGTCAAATTGACAGTTGTCAATGTCACAGAAATGACATTTTCATTTTTAAACTTCGATTTCCATTTGGAACCACTCGAATTCCAACTGGAACGAACTTTTCAATTAAGCTTGTGCCACGTCATCATTCATCATCCAAATCGTCAAATTGACAGTTGCCAATGTCACAAAAATCCCAGTTTCATTTCTAGCCTTCGATTTCCATTTAGAAGCCATTTCGAACCACTCGAATTCCAACTGGAACGAACTTTCCAATCAAGCTTGTGCCACGTCATTATTCATCATCCAAATCGTCAAATTGACAGTTGCCAATGTCACAAAAATGACAGTTTCATTTCTAGCTTTCGATTTCCATTTAGAAGCCATTTCGAACCACTCGAATTCCAACTGGAACCATTGTTTTAATCAAGCTTGTACTACGTCATCATTCATAATCCAAATCGTCAAATTGACAGTTGCCAATGTCACAAAAATGGCACTTTCATTTCTAGCTTTCGATTTCTATTTAGAAGCCATTTCGAACCACTCGAATTCCAACTGGAACCATTGTTTTAATCAAGCTTGTGCTAGGTCATCATTCATCATCCAAATCGTCAAATTGACAGTTGCCAATGTCAAAAAAATTGCACTTTTATTTCTACACGTCGATTTCCATTTACTAGCCATTTGGAATCAATCGAATCCCAATGGGAACCATCTCTTCCATCAAAATCTGTACTACACTTTTTATCTTTCTCCAGTTCACTTACCCCTGGAACTTCTGGTTTTCCAATGCATTCCAGGGGAGCCAGAAATCCGTAGGCAAATCCTCGAGTGTCTAAAATATCTCGAGACTGGAAATACAAGTGAAATTTAACGCGAGCGAGGAAATTGGATAGCCCCCAGTTTGCTTTTTTTCGTCGTTAATACATTTTCGTTTTTCCACGGTGCCAGGCTACGCGCTATTCGAGTACTTCCGATCTTTCGAGTTCCTAGTTCCGAGGAGATCGAGAGTCTCGCGTTACGAGCGATCTGTCGGAGCCCTGGAGGATTGCACGCTTTTTACCAGCTGCTCGATACGTACAGACACATACAGGGTGACGAGTGACGTTGCGACAGGAAAAATATTATTTTTTTGTCGATCTTTAAATCAGAGAAAAAAAACAAACACTTGTAAAATGCACAAAAAGGAAAAAATGTTTTTTTATTTAATTGATTATATTTTTTTATGACAGCATCGACAAGTTTCTAAAATCTTAGAAAATTTACAAAATAGCAATTATATTCAACGAAATGAACCATTGTTTTCAATGGTGACTTTTAACGTTAAAAAATCGAATTTAGAATAATTTCTACTTTTTAGTACATCAAATAAAAAATTGTTTCCTTTTTTAATTCCAACGATTTTATTACATAGACAAAAGAAAAAAATGCTTCGTCATTTTCGAAAACTAAAAGGATTCCGATAAAAAATAAACCACTTGTATTAAAAATTCATTATTAGTTTACTTAAAAGTTGTTTTTTTGCAACTATGTCATTTTGACTTGCCTTTGATTTAAAAGTAGTAATTTATCAAAAAATTGTTTATTTTGTTGCAATATCGTTGTGAATTTCCAAAAAAACATATTATTTTTTCTCTTACGTGTTTACAAGCGCGACGGAACAAAAACTCGATTTTACAATTACCAAGTCATTATTTGAATCCCGTAAAAAGAAAAATTTTTTAAAATCGAATATTCACAATATACCATAACGTTTGAAAAAAAAAATCGAATATTCGCGATACACCATAAAATTTGAAAAAAATCGAATATTCACGATACACCATAAAATTTGAAAAAAAAAATCGAATATTCGCGATACACCATAACATTTAAAAAAAATCCAATATTTGCGATAAACCATAACATTTAAAAAAAAATGGAATATTCGCGATACACCATAAAATTTGAAAAAAAAAAATCGAATATTCGCGATACACCGTATATGCTTGTACTTTCGCGTTACAAAGAGCGTAACGTACGAATACGTAAAGTGGTAGTGGAATAGTACATACGTAACAGCGAAGTTAGAGCCCACATATATGCAGTAGCTCTGGAAAGTTCATTTCCTTTCGGAGCAGCAATGCGTGTAGAATTGCTGGCTCCTCGACGAGGATATAATAGAGCGGGCATGAGCGCACGTTGGCCATATACATATATCGGGGTTTCGTGGCGCCTTATGTCCACGGGGAAGTTGGCGGACCCGCTTCTTTTTTTTCCTTTCTTTTTCGTTTCTCCTCGTTTCCTTCTTCTTTTTTTTCTTCTTTTTTTCTTCTTTTTTTTTCTTTTTTTTCTTCTTTTTTTTTCTTCTTTTTTTTCTTCTTTTTTTTTCTTTTTTTTTCTTCTTTTTTTTCTTCTTTTATTTTCTTTTTATTTCCCACTCTCGATGTTGTTTCGACCCGTAGCCCGTTGCCTTTAAAACCCTCAACGCGTATATCTCGTTTCCAAGTTTCGTTGGAGCGCTCAAAAGAAATCCGGATCTGAACGAGACTTCCTCCGCACGCGTTACCAACGCAAAAAGCCAGATCCTCGCATGGGCGTTTGTCCGCTCGGGTTAAATAAAATTCGAACAGTAAATTCAAAATAAATTGAATATTAAATAATTTTTTTTTTTTTTATAAAATTAAAAAAATTAATTCAAAAGCCGTATTTTTGAATTGCCGGATATTGGTGACAATGTGCACTGGAATTTATTAGGAAGCCCATTTTTTTAAACGATTTTTAGATTTTTTTAGACTTTTTTTATAGAATTTTTAGAACTTGATTTTAGGATTTTATAAAATGGCAGATAAGATTCTGGATCGTTAGGGTATAAATGTGAAATAGGGTTAAGTTAAGACGGTTTTACAAAAACGTTAAATATGATTTATCTTATTTTATAAAAAGGTCAAATAAGATTTGTTTTTGTTTACCAAAACGTCAAAAGAGATTTGTTTTAGTTTACCAAAACGTCAAATAAGATTTATCTGATTTTCTATAAAATCTCAAGTAACATTTTTTTATTTTACAAAAACGTCAAACAAAATTTATTTGTTTCACAAAAACGTCAAATACAATTAATTTATTTAATAAAAAATGTCAAATAAGATCTGAGCTCCTTAAATAAAGATACAGATCTAGTTATTTCTTAAAAATATTTTTTTGAGAAAATTCAACGTCCAGAATGTAAAAATCAAAAAATAATAATTTCCGATTCAACTAGACAATATGAGCATTCTCTAGAACTCGATTTGGGTCACTAAATTGGATTCCAATCAGGAAGTAGGCACGAGTATGAAAATCCAATTGTCAATTTCATGTAAATTTTTGAACAGAGGGTACTAAAATTTTTGAGTCCTTGTCTGAAGCAGAAATGGCTCTAAAAATGGTCCAACTATTCTTTGTAAAATTCTTCAACATCAAAGACTCCTTTTTCCTGTCTCCTCACATTTTCTTGGTTTTTCCTCACGTACGATGAAAGAAAACGACATTTTCGTTGGAAATTCTTCTCGCAGTTGACAGATAAAAAAGCATTCACAGGATCGATAGGTATTCTTCAAAGTTTCCTTGTCTCCATGTAAACCCGATGCCGAAACCTCCCCTTTATTTCTCCCTCGTGAAACACGATATCCCGTGCTTTCAATTTCATCAAAAGAAAAAAATGAAAACGCTGGTGCAACTTCGAGCCTGAGACACACACGAATTTATCGAGAATGAATGGAGAAACGTCGAGGATTCGACATTGATGCATTTTCGTTGTAACGTACCAACCACCTTATATTTTATATACATTCGAAGAAACGAATAAATGAAATGAAAAAAAAAATGTATATTCGTATTACCAGAATAAATTTGAAATTTGAATAAGAATATTTTTTAAAATAAACAAATAAAGAAAGTTGGGATGAATTTGAATACATATACGTAATCTCTATAGAAAATAAAAAAAAATAAAAAGAAGAATATTTTAATATATTATAAAACGTGATAATATAAAAACATATTAATAATACTATTAATTAAATATAACTATTAAGTAGATCACCAATTATATTTTTATAAATTACAAAAAAGTTACAAAAAAGTTTTTACAAAATCTCATTAAAAAACTCAAGTTATTATTGCAAATAAAGAATGAAAACAAAATTATGAAAATCGTCCTTCAAAACTGAATTTTTGTTGCAGTGAAAAAATGTACTAAATTTTCAGCAATTATTTATTTAGTTCCTCTGTTCCCTTACTTCTTGAATAAAAAATGTTGAAAATCTGCAAAAATAGTAAAAATAATTTTTAAAATCAAAAGAATTGAATAAAATTTTGAAAATATAAAAAAAAATTTAATTAACAATTTTTAACAATAAAAAAATTCAGAAATTGAATTGTAAGGTATAAATATACCTCCACACTATTTATATATGCAAGTACGGTATGTATATATGTGTGTGTAGAATCTGCAAGGGACGGAGCACTTTTTCCTACATGGGGCGTTAATCTTCGGGGCTTTAATTATAGCTCGCGCTGGAACGGCGATATAGTTTCACGCCTCGTGTTTCAAACTTTCATACCCACTCCAAATAAAAGGTCGCAATGGACATTTCATTGCGTGGTAAATTTTCCAAGCAGTGTACTCTCATTTGCTGCTGTACTCGATGTAACCGTTGCCCATGTTCTTCCATGTGTCTGTACTAATAGTAAGAACAATAATCGGTCATGATAAAAACAACAATACCAACGATAACGTATAGTATGCACAACAGGTGCAAAAAATGCATGGGAAACACAAAAAATAAATTAAAAAAAAAACAAAACATGAATTTCAAAAAAATGCATATTTATGTATACAAAAAAATTAAAAACCAATTTTTAAAAATGCAAGAAATGAATAGAGAATGTAGATGCATATGATGAATACAAAAAAAGAAAAATAGATTTTAAAAAATGCAAATTTATGCATCCAAACACAAAAAACAAATTTTCAAAACACAAGAAACAAATTTTAAAAAAATGCAAATTTATGGATAGAAATAAAATAAGAAAAAAAAATTTTTGAAAATGCATTGAAAAAGTAGATGCATAAGATGAATACAAAAAACGAAAAAAAGATTTTTTTAATGCAAATTTACGGATCCAAAAAAAAAATGTTTAAATACATAAAATACGTAGAAAAAAAAACGAAAATGTATTTTTAAAATTCACAAAATGCTTAGGAAGAAAGAGGATGCAGAAAATGCATAGAGAAGACAATTATTATGATAATGCAAAAAATAGTCATCAATCGAATAATTATGATATAATAATAACAATTGCCCATTGACGTTTTCTAATCGAACATGCTTTTTGTACCATGTGTTGCAGCCTCAGAATTTGGTCCTAACCGGTGAATTTCCCGAGTGCGATGTGAAACTCTGTGACTTCGGTATATCGCGATACATCAGCCACGGCGCCGATATTCGCGAGATTTTGGGCACGCCCGATTATGTTGGTGAGTTGGCAATTTTTCATTAGTTCAATTTTTATTTATTCATGGTTCATTATTTTTATTAGCTCACTCAAATTTTAATTTTTTAGTTAATTTAGTTAATTTTTTAGTTAATTTTTTCCCAAATTGCTTTATTATTTATTTACGAAATGTCTTACTTGTATATTTATTTATTTAGGTTTTTTATTTATTATTTTATTAGAAATTCCATTACTTAGATATTTGATTATTAAATTGTTTATTCTTTTATTGTCGACTTTTCCATTCGTATAGTTATTTATTTATTTTTTATCTGTTTATTTATTTATTCATTTATTTATTTATTTATTTATTTATTTAACCATTTTCTCCTAAACTCATTGAATACCAGTACCAGCTTGAAACATTGCCAGAAATAACGAGCCCACAATTGACCAAATATTGAATAACGAAATTCTGGTTCTGCAACTTTCAGCCCCAGAAGTTTTGAATTACGAGCCGATAAGCCTGGCGACGGACATGTGGTCGGTCGGTGTTCTACTGTACGTATTGCTGACGGGCTGCTCGCCATTCGGCGGTGACACAAAGCAAGAAACTTTCTGCAACATAAGCCGCTGCCGTCTCGATTTTCCGGACGATCTTTTCGAGGACGTTTCCGAGGAGGCTCGCGATCTGATGGTCAAACTCATGGTCAAAGATCCGAGGTGAGTTTTCCATGTGGTAGAAATATTTTTTGTCCCATTTTACAATAATAATACCAACAACGACAAAAGAAGCAAAAATTGTTAATATTTTCCTTTTAAATAATTATTGTTATTATTATTATTAATATTTTCAAATATTGTCGTTATCGTTATTATTCTTGCCGAAAAAAATAAAATTATTCATCGTAGTACATGTGATAAGAACGATAGAACAACAATACAAACAATTACAATTATTCTTATTTTTTGTTATTGTAATTTCTATTTTATTATTTATTATTATTAATATTATTATTACGAATATTAATGGAGCAGAATCAAAGAAGTAATTGTTGTGCTTTTTTTTTATAAATAAAAGTAGATACAAAATAGGAACAGCAGCAACAAAACAACAACAACAATAATAATAATAATAATATTAATAAGTATGATAATACAGTAAAATATTGTTATATTATAATAAAATCTATATTTATTATATTAATATATTCGGTAATATAATAATGGTCACAATAATAAATAATCTTCATAGAAATAATAATAAATGATAATAATTTTTTAACTGAGTTCAGAAAAAAAAGAAAATAATGATAATAATAAAGAATATTAATATAAATAATAATGAATGATAATAACTCGTGACCTAAATTCAGAAAAAAATCTAAGAAAATAATAATAATGATAAGAAAATGCACACAAAAATGCATCCTCTCTATCAGCTCACTTCCTCCCTAGATCCGTTCCCGCAGTAAAAAGCGGAAGTACGGCAATGAATTGCAAACGACAGAGCTGCATGAAGTAAAAAAAAAAGAAAATAAAGATCCGCCCCTCGTGGTGGATAAGAGACCCTTATCGCGATTGTACTGCGGAGGAGTTCGTGGCACGCTCGTCAGCTGAGCGGAAGTCCTTATCAAATTGAAACACGTCCGAGAACTCGTTCTCGACGGACCGAACAGTTTTGCCCCGAGTCGTGTTTCCATCGTGATAAAACGAAAAATGAATAAATAATTTTTTTTTTTTAAGTTGCGGGAACGAACCGCTATGCCACAGCCGCGTACAAACTCGTACGAGAACCGTCGTTGCGTAATCACGTTCCCAGGACTTGTGGGGAAACAGAACTTACAATTGATTGCGATTTTATTTGACAGTTTTTTTCTTCATTCATTAATTTATTTATTGATTTATTCATTTATTTGTTTATTTATATTATTTATTTATTTCTATATTCAACTTTAATATTTATTTATTTGTTTATTCATATTTATTCATAATTATCGATACATTTATTCACTCATTGATTTATTTATCCATTTGTTCATCTATTTTTATTATCCATTTACTAATTTATTTATTTGTTTATTCCTCTTCATTCATAAATATATTTATCAATGCATTTATTCCCTTACCAATTCATTCATCCATTTATTTACCTACTTTCTTGTCCATTTACCATTTTATTTATTTTTTCATCTATTTAGTTCATTATTTAGAACTTTTTTTTTACCTTAAGAGTCACTCTATATACAGTGTCCCTATAAAATCCCTAAACTTTTTCTAATGTCATAATCCTCGTCATAATTTATCACTTTCCAAAAAAATATTAATTCAATATCAAAATTCATTTTAACTATTCCAAAAAAAGTATCGATTGAATATTGAGCCCCGAGATTTATTTTTTATTTATCAATTAATTTTTTATAAAAAACCTAAAACATTCTAGAAAATACCTATTCCAAGTCTAAAAATTCCTAATCCCAGAAAATCGTAAAACTATCGTAAATCAGCATCTGAAAATTGATTCCAAAGTTCACGTGGGTTGATTCGATACGAACGACGTCTGAAATAATTGCATACACGAAATAGGTAAAATTAGGGGTTGTCCTATATCCAGTGTCCCTATAGAATCCCTATAGCCACCTAGTAGGTTCCAGATGACTCTCTGATGAATTTCTGTTTTTATTGGATGTTCATAAAAAGAATCGCCATAATGACGAATCGTCCTGTATCCTCGTCAACGCGCAGTCAACCGGCACATCCGGCAGTGCCGTTATCAAAGTGCGCGCGCACGTTGAAACGGAGGTTTGCGTCAAACCCTCGACAGGTCGATGACGATCCACCTCAAGGCAAGAATAGCCATTGGCGATCGTCTCTTGGAACGGGACGTAAAAAAAAAGAAAAAAAATCGAAAAAAAGAAAAAAAAGAAAAAAAATCGAAAAAAAGAAAAAAAATCGAAAAAAAAAGAAAAAAAAACGAAAAAAAAAAGAAAAAGCAAGAATCATCATTCCGTAATCCGGGAGTCGAGAAGCTTCGTCTTTTTATAGCCAAACCGGTAAATTTTCACTCGCGTGACGCGGAATATGAAATTATTATACTCGCATGTGACAGGAGTCAAGAGACGAGGTGCGTATTATTATCGAGCGTGTATCGCCGCCTTGCGGTTATCCTGGGAAATATGAGGATTACGATAAAAAAAAAAAACAAGAAAAAAAATCAAGAAAAAAAAACAAATAAAATAAAATAATAAAAGGAACGAAAAAAAAAGTTCAAAAAGCAGTGGGAACACCGGTTTCGTATTTATCGTCGCCCAATGGTGTTATCCATCGGTTTCCCCTCGCACAAAAAGAGACTCCAACGCGTGCGCACCAACGCGCACTTTCGGTACATAAAGTACGTACATTACGGCACGAAAGTACCCTCGCGATCTTTCCACTAATCGATAGTTTCTTCCGCAGTGAGAAACGAAGAATGTTTTTTTATTTTCAATTTTTTTTATTTTTTTTTATGGTGTTTGGCCTCCGATGATGAGAGGGAATGAGACTGGAAACGATTTTACGTAGGATAAGCTGGAAATAACAGCAGGATTTGTAGAGATCGTGGAGGCTGTTTATGAAACTATATATAGGTTAACAATAATTAAAAACGATTTTTAAAATATTGAATTTTTAGTTATGAGTAACTGAAAATTAAATTTTTCAAAATTGACTTTTTAGTTACTCATAACTAAAATTCAATTTTTAGTTATTTAATTTTTACTCGTGAGTAACTAATTTAGTAATTAGTTACTCATTTAGTTAGGAGTGAATAATTTAGTTATTTTTATAATTGAATTTTTATTATGAGTAACTAAAAATTCAATTTTTTCAATCGAAATTGTTGGTTATCGTACGTCATATTTGCGTTAAATCATGCACCATTTAGCACAAATATTTAATCAATAAAACGTAAAAACAGATATGTCAAATTTATTAAATTCCTAATTGTAAAAAAAATTAAAAAAAAAAAATTGAAAATGAAACTAAAACGTTGCCAATTCCATAAAAAACCAATAACGCCTACAAATACCAAAAAAAAGTATTTCTATTAACATAACCCAAACAAACCCAAAAAATTAAGAATTTCGATTGCACCAGCCCTGAAGTCCTCAAATTTCCGGATTTCGAAACGAAATCATCTAACCGAAATTCCCTTTTTTATTGCAGCGAGCGATTGACAGTGACAGAGTGCTTGCAGCATCCGTGGTTCGCATCGTTCGAGGATCCAGTGGCTCCGTTGTCAGGATCGACATGCCCGGAGGACGAGGAGAGAGCATCATCGAGTGGTTCAAAAATGGCGATCGAGTCATCATCATCACCGGAGAGATCATCGACTCCAGAGGCTTTCGACGCAAAGATGGATCCGGAGAAGAGAAAATCTTCATCGTCGTCATCATCATCATCTTCATCTTCCTCGTCATCGTCGTCATCCTCTTCGTCAACGATAACGACGAGTTCGATCGTAAATTCTTGCGAGAGCAGCGGAGACTCGGCAAAATCGACAAGTCGAGCAGTTTCATCGCACACGGAGAACATATACTCGAAGCCAAAGTCACCACCGATGCCAGTGAGAATAGGTCTCAGTCCGGATCGCAGGGATACTTTCAAAAGAAACATGGATTCGCTGGCACAAAAGTTTTCATCAGGAACGGAAATTGTAATAATCGAGCAAACCTGCGCAAGTAATTCCAGCAATGGAATGACAGCTGGAACTTCCAGACGAGCAACTGCCACCCACACGATGCCAGCTGGAGAAGTCTTCAAGTGCACCCCAGTTTTCATTCTCGGTGAAGAGCAGCAATGCAGCGATAGCGGAAGTGACACCGTTTCGGAAATATCGACTGACAGCTCGAGTGATCGCAGCAGCATTTATTCCGATGACAGCTTGGACTTTATACTCTACGGGAAGAATCAAGCTAGAGCCAGTTTTCCATTCGCTGGTACCGAAACTGATCGCTGGGATCAACATAGACATCACACGAGAGCTTGGCCTCGAGAATGCAACGGGGTCGTCAGCAAAGCCCTCAGCAGATTCACCACCGAGTCCATCGCTGGTAAAACCAAAACCGAATGCTCCACCCAACAGAACGTCATTGCTGGACGCAACAAGACCGGACTCGAAGCTCTTCGCGAAAGAGGCGGCAATTTGGTCGTCATCAGAGAACCCGTTAGAGCTGGTAGATACACCAGGTACAGCGAAGTTCAGTGCGAATCGGTTCAAGCGAGAATCCGAAGATTCCAAGTTCACGGTGGTTCCTAAAGAGCCTAGGGAGCTTATGGATTATTATGAAATCCCTCGACCAGTCGCGTCATCTCTATACTGAAGCCTCTGATCTCATCGCTTGCAAATACTTTCATCAAAGGCCTGGACTTCTGCTCTGGAACTTTCTGTTTCGGATGAGAAGTACTCTGGAAGTTTTTACTTCAAAGAATGATGCCCAGGAATGTCTAGCTTCGATGATAACTCATCTGGAACTTCCAGCTTCGATTAATACTGCTCTCGAGCTTGGATTGAAAATGGCCTGGAAGTTGTGGATACGAGTTTAGATACTGCTTGGAGACTTCCGGTTTCGACAATAACTGCTCCGGAACTTCTAGCTTGAACAAAAGCTACCCTGGAACTTCTAGTTTTGATCAAAGCTAGCCTGGAGTTTCCAGTTTGGATAAAAAATGTCCTGGAACTTTCAGCTTTGATGAAAGCTGCTCCAAGACTTCCAGCTCTGATGAGAATTACCCTGGAATTTCTGGCTTGAACGAAAGCTACCCTGGAACTTCCAGGTTGGACAGAAACGACTCCAGAACTTCTAGCTTGGATGAAAACCAGACTAGAACTTAATGGACTTCCTGGAATACTCATAGTCCTTTTATGGACAGCCTGGGCGCTCGGAATTTCGAATTTATCCACTCTGGAAGCTTCTGCCAAGTAAAAGAGTTCCTGGATATTCCCGGCCATTCCGACGCTCCGCAAATTCGGTGATTTTCGTGGAAACTCTTTGAAGATCACTCTTGAATGAGTTTGTTTGGGTTAGCTCCGAAAATTCGGAGTTTCGTCGAGAACGATGATCCTCGATGATAAAAGTCCAACTTCCGGTCAGTGAGTTCTTGCAGCATCAAAGAGGTCTGACTTTGATTCGAATGGAGCTACGATGCCATTGTTCTCTCCGAACACGTCACAAAACGCCATTTACGAAAAAAAAAAAAAAAAAAAAAAAAAATCGCGGTCGCCAAAAGTGTGCGCGATCTTCGATCAAAGATCCGAAGTTCCGCGAAGGAATTCATCGCCGTCTGTACATATTGATGTACAGAGTTTCGACTGACTTTTACCGGACAATTTGGCGAATGCGATCGTCGATATTTGTTCGTTGCGTTTGGGCAGAGGAATTATTGAAACTTTGATAAACAAATGAATGAACAAACAACCAGCGCATGTGTACATTGAACGATGCCTGCTTTTTTTTGCTGTACATAATACTTGTAGATAAATATATTTATATATATATATATAAATATATCTTCATATTTATATATATATGTATATATATACACACATACTTATTTTTGCGAACGAGTGAATGCGCGAAAGTTTGACGAGTGAGAACTTTTCACGAAGACATGAGGATTTACGTGCTTCTGAGATTACTGACATTGGGAATCGTCCACATTATTTTTCTCTTTCTTTTTCCTTCAAAATCACATTTTTCAATTCACCGTTCGATCTTCCATTAGAATTTTCAGTGGAATTGATATTTTTTGAAATTGAATTTTCACGAACAATAAATTACGGTACATTTAAAAGTGTACTTGTATACGTAAACAATAAGACAATTCTTTAAATGAGTATATTTAAATAATTGAACTTTTGGAAAAAAAGTGGACTGTTTTTTTACCAATTTTTCAATTGAAAAAATCCGTTAATATTAATTTTCAAATTTCTGGTTTATATATTCTGTTTTTTTTCCAAAATTTCAAATATTTAGATATATATATATATAAATAATGTTACTTTGAATTACTATCACTTAACGATGAATTTTGTAAAAATGATAAAACATTTCGAAATCAGTTTCGTTCGAGTGAAAACAAAATTTCAAAATTTCGTTTTTCCCAGATGCGCGTAATTCCTTTTTGACGGAGATTTGTGCGCGTTTCCCGCGAAATTGCGAGCGAAGCGACGAATAGATCGATCGAGGAAAAAAGTGAATCTTCGACGAGGGTGTCTCCGCTCCTTGTGTGGATACTCGAATCGCGAGTGCGAAGTTTCTCGAGAAGGAACGTTTTTTTGTTTTCATTTTTTGTTTTTTTTTTTTCTTCGAAAGTATTTCTCTCTTTTTTTTTCTCGTTTCGAGATAGGAAGGAAGAACGAGTGTGGAGAACGAGGAGAAAAAAAAATGGGAAATGCGGAGGAGGATGGTATCTTCGATAACGGAGAGATTAGGGACAATTGTACGGGAGAAGCGAAAACAGGCAATTTTTTATACGATTTTTTTTGCTCTCTTTCGCCTTCGTGAATATATATGATTGTATGAATATATGTGTGTGTGTGAGGATATTGAACGCGTCGTTTCAATAAATATCTAGAGCGAAAGAGAGGGGGGGGGGGGAGAAAAGAAAATTGTATAAAAAAAAGAAAATAGCCATATTTATCGATTGACCAATCTTTGTTGCATAGATCGACGTATTTACGACGAACAAATTAACCACTTCGTAAAAACGATCGCGATCGCCAATCACTGCCCCGACGACAATAATTTTTACATTTGCTAATACGAAGAGAAGAGAAAAGCGAATGATAGAAAAAAATGTATTTAAAAAAAAAACAAAAGAAAGAAAAAGAAAGAAAAAATAATAAAAAGATAGGGTGCCTTTATCAATTGGGCTGTAAGAGGTGAATTAGTTGAAATTGAAAAAGAAAAAATCAGCAAAGCACGAATTTTTTGTTTTGCACCAATTTCGATCGAATTTATTCGCGCAGGCTCGATCAATCCAAGAAAAATCGATTTTTCGAGATTTCATTTTTTTTTTCTTCGCTTTTTCGTTTTGATTTTTCTCTCGACTTTGGAATTATCGTCCCGATGTGCCTTAAGCGAACAAAAAAAAAGCATCTTCCGCGCGCGTGTCGAGAGAGGCGAAGAACGGAGAAAAAAAAAGCGTTTTTCGTCGCGTCTCAACAATCAAAATTTAGAGCCTAGACACAGTCTGCTAGGCATCTTTAATTGAAACTTGTGAATTCGAGATGTGACCGCGCGAAATGTTTCGTCGCGAGTAAAAAGACGCGCGAACGATCGTAGTGAAAATAAAAAAAATTAATTGATTAATTAAAAATTAAATATGGCGAAAGGAGTATTGTGACAAAAAAAGAACCGCGAACGGATGAGAAAAATTTTTGAGGAGAAACAAATTTGCTTGTGATCAGAGAGAGAACGAGGATTTCTTTTTTTTTTCGACGCTCACAGGATTCAATGAGACCCTTGACGTCCGAGAGAGAATTTGTCCTATAAAAATTAGTATTGTAATTATTTAATTTATCGAAACTTGAATTTATTATTTTAAATTATTCGATTGATGCGAATGAGAATTTTAGAGAGAGAGAGAGAAAGAAAGAAAAAATGAAAGAAAGAAAGAGAGAATAAATGAGAGAGAGAGAGAGAGAGAGAGAGAAAGAGAAAAAAATGAGAGAGAGAAAGAGAGAGAGAGAGAAAAAGAGTGAGAGAGAATTATACAAGAAAATTTGAATTAGCTGTAAAAGGGTCCTCCGACTGCAAAGGGGTATAATTGTTTTCTTTTTTTTTTTTGTAAATGCTAGTCATAATCGTCACGCGTCTTCTCCGGCTATCCGAGCACGATAAACGTTTCCGGACGAATTTTTCTCACGACGTTTATCGCTTTAAAAAACCTGCCATTTTTCTCCTGACAATTGAACGAACAAAAACAATAAAATCATTGTGACAATCCGCGAGGAAATCGTGTAAGAGAGTACAGGAAAAATATTTTTTTTTTTTTAGTTCAAAGAGAGAGGGAGATGAACGAGAATTAAACAAATCGCACAATGTCATTTTTGCTGTGAGGCTAAGGAGGGGGTGCGTGCTTCCAAGTGAAAAAAAAACACAATTAGATACTATTTATTTCTTTATTTTGTAAGAATCGTATCGTCGAGTATTTCCTTTCGCATTTTTTACACCGCTGTTCTCGTAACCTCGTGTTTGGAGTACGATTGAAACGGGTATGAAAATTATTGACGTTCAATCTCATCCACACCATCCCCTCGATCCTTCCTCCCCTCTGCCATTCCTCCCTTTTTTCTTGTGATTTATCTCGACGTTACGAGAACACGTTTTTCCTTCGAATCCTCGATCTATTCAACCATAATTACAACTACGTTACAGTTTTATCATTACGTTAATATTTACGAAGAGCGAAAATACTTATTATTAAACAAAAAAGCAACAAAAAAAAATGATACGAAGAAACGAAAAAAAAAATAAAATCGCGTAGCCAACGATAAGTGCCCTTCCCACTGTACATAATTTATCCAATTATTGTATTAATTGTAGTAACGATACGAAAATAAATGCTATATATCATATTTGAAAATAAAATCAATGAGTACTCGTTTTATTCTTTAGTACCCTTTCCCCAAACAAAAAAGAATATTTAATTTTAAAGGAATTTTGACAAAATATTCTTTCCTCGAAATAAATGTTTACCTAGGAAATTATCATTTTTTAAATCGAGGAAACCTTTTCTAAATAATCTTTTTTTGGTAAATTTCATTTGTGGTGATGTAGGTATTAAAATCCAAAATTTTTGTTAACTTAACATTCGATTTGCGTTTCGGAAAATTTCTGAAATTTATGACAGAGAATTTTGCTTCGCTAGAGTGCAATTAAATATCAAATATGAATTATTAATATTATCAATTAGAAAATTAGAAAATGTTATTAATTATAAAATATTATTAACTGTAAAATGTTATTAATTATAAAAAGCTGAAATTCACGTTGATATTTTTTCGAATTTCTATTTATCAATCTCAAACTAAAACCTGAAAAAGATGGTGAACAACAAATACAGAAAATGAGTCAAAACGAAATCTTCGCTTTCCAACGATGCAAGCTATACTTCGAGATTGCACTCAACCCAAACAAAAAAAAATGCACCGTTTCCTATCTCATTGTTTTTCATACCAGAGCAGCTTCACATCGTATTTTCCAGTGACGTTTTTCCAAAGTCCGAACATTTTTTTCCACCGACGAAGAGTTCTCTTCAGCATCGTTTTATTTATACCCCGAACTAATTTTTTGTTTGTTCGATTTTTTTCTATGGTTTCGTTCAATGCATTCGTTGATTGTCGACTGCAGCTGGAGGGAATGTTTTTTTAATTTTTTTTTCCCTCTTTTTTTTCAAACGAAAAAAAATTATCTTCTATCTCGGATTGCCAGAAGAAATGCTTTAGTTGTGAGTCAGCCTGTACACGCATACGAACCAGTATTTGTTCAAATATATTTATATCTGCAAAGAACTTAAGATCTCACGATATATGGGAATTGCCGGGCGATCTTTTCAGTCTCCTAAGATCGTCGAGAAGTGCCACGCATAGTTGCTTGATTTTTCTTTTTCTTCTATAAATAGTCGTTCTCTAATGGCAGCAGACGCAGGTGACACGATGATTCATTCGCTCCACAACTCGCTTTTGTAAAACAACAAACTCGGGGCACCGTCACGTTTACCGGAATCGTTGAATCGCGTTGGAAAAATCGTAAGTGTATTTTCGTGACGTTGCAATTCTGTTTTTTCAAATGTTTTTTTTTTTACTTTTTTTTTTCTAGCGATTTGATACATATGGAAACATTCATTGTCTTCATTCAACATTTACCTTCCTTGCCCCCGGAAAATACACGAGTTACGTTCAATTTCTAGAATAATCGAGGATTCTTTCACGCACTCTTTCGTGGACTCATTCTTCACCTGAGTGCATTTCGATCACTCGAGTTATACGAAAGAATTTTTATCCAGATCATTTTGGGTTGCTTGAATTCAGATTTGGGTAGTTATGGGGTCATTATGGGGCACCATCATATTTCAAAAGCTATGCAATATTAAAAAACCATTTTTTTTGTCACTTCTAATATTGTGGGTGTTTGGGAATTATTTTTGAATTTTAAGGGAGTATTTATATGGGTTTTTAAGTATTTTAGGGTTTTTTTTATATTTAAATATTTGAGTATTTTATTTTGAAGGAAGTATTTATGTGGGTATTTAAGTATTTAAGTATTTTTATTCGAAGGGATTATTTAAGTATTAACGTATTATTTTTCAATTTAATTAAAAAAATTTATTTCACATTTAATAAGAGAAGGGGTATGGTAGGTACTTGCGATTTTACATCGGTATTATATTCTGAAATGTTTATTTTATCAATATCACCACTCTTTATCAAAAATTGAAGCGCCAAAATTCATATAAAAATTCCTTATTTTGACGTTTCCTCAAACTTCAAAACCCAATTACTTATGGAAATAAAAAAATCTCAGTCGCCCTCGACTCAAATTCACTAGTGGTGAACTACGAAAGGACTTCGTAGCAAAAAAAAAAAATTTTGCCGCCACAATTTTTCTAGCAATTTTTTTCGGCAAAATTTTGGCTACAAAACCCAATTTTGGCAGGGTGAAAAGCATTTTCAATTTTTTTTTTCTCTTCAATCTGCGATGCGATTTTTAATTGAATCGTTTCCTTTGGAATTTCATTGATTTTCAGTATTTTCAAAAATTATCAAAAATGTTTGAAATAAAGGACAAAATGGTGAAAAAATGGTCTAATCAATTGTCGCAACGACACTTTGTTCGGGTTTGTTTTTTTTTTCTTTTTAAAGACGTAATTGATGAACGTTCGATTGCAAGCAATAGCTATCAGGCAAAGGACACACGTGCTGCGGAACACGAATATCGAATGGCTGTTCCATCGAGCTGTGATCTCGCCTTGGGCGATACCCACGCGCTGAAAATTACATAAACACAAAGTTGAGGAACTAATGAATACTCCCGATACGTTAAACGCTTCTCGGAGAAGCGTTCTCGATGTTTAAACGAATTGGTGCTAATATGGACCCCTCGTCAATATCGTGTTTACCCGCTCCGGAGTTTCCTACCGAGAAGGTAACGGAATGCTCGTCATTTTGACGAAAGACTGACGAGTTCGAGCTAAACCATTAACGTCGTACACGAAATGGGTTTGAGCTGGTCTATTTTAACCGTATTTTCGATTTTTTTCTTTTCCGTAAAATTTTTTTCATTTATTTTTCGTTCGTGCCAACTTCTGGGAAAAGTTACCAAAGCACGAAATCGAAATCTAGTTTTAGGCTGAGAAAATAATTATATGTTGTTTGCCATTATTGCAGAAAAATAAGTTTTAAAAATATTCTATATTCAAAAAACTGCTAAATTAGTCCGTTAAAATAAATTTCCATTCCTTTGATTGTAGCAAAAAAAAAATCATCAAATCCACTTTCTTTCCGGCCGCAATTTTTCTAATGTGATTTTTGTAGCATACCTCAAAATAAAAAAAAATAAAAATATCCAAAAAACCTCGAAGCAAACTCGAATTTTATTGTTCATAATTTGAATTTTTTATATTTCTTCTGAGATGAGCAATTCCAAGCGATTCAACATTGAACCCGATGTATTATCGAGCTCAAATTATTTGTATATTTCTGGTGGTCCATATTGACACCAATGCGTTTTTGTCGGCTCCGTGAATTTCGCAGCGCGTAGAAAAAAATCCTGGAATAATGTGGATCACAAGTACTCGCTCGAAAAGTCATCAAACTTGTTCTAATTAATTATTTTAGTATCGAAAAATACGCTTAAACGTAAAAATGGGTCGATGTGAGAACGGGGGGGTCCATATTAACACGAAATGGTCAACGCGTGCCTGCAATTCGCTCGTGACGAATTCACGCGCATATCTCACTGAAATGTTGACCATACCCGCGCAAAATCATTTCTCCTTGCCCGTAATTACGCGCATTATTGTCCGAATTATTCGACCTTCGAATATCCAATTTTCGACTTGCTCGTTTCACAATAAAGTTACGTAGTAATTCCAGAACGCGGCACGCGCGCGAAACTTTTCACTAGCTTGAATGGATAATCTTTAAGGGGTTAGGCTACTGTGATTTGACGATTGGGAATCAGGGTTATTTCGAAAATATCATTTTTAACGAACCAGTGAGTTAAATGAAAGATTGTTTTGGAATTGTTATAGATTTTTATATATTATTATTATTGTATTAACAAAGTTTCGTTGTAAATTTCAATTATAAATATTAATAATCGATGTTTTACTTTACCTGTTCGATTTTGGCGATTTGGGTGATTGAAAACAAAAAAATGCGTTTTTTATCTGAAAATATAAAATATTGATCAAATTTGACGCAGCTGACGGGTCACGACATTATTTTTCTCTATTTTCGAGGAAAAATGATATTCTCATTGTTAATCCTAATTTTTTGTGATTTTTTGAGAAAAAATTATATTTTCATTGTTAATCCTAATTTTTTGTGATTTTTTGAGAAAAAATTATATTTTCATTGTTAATCCTAATTTATTGTGATTTTTTTATAGGAAAAATGATATTCTCATGGTTAATCCTAATTTTTTGTGATTTTTCGAGACAAAATGATATTCTTATTGTTAATCGTGATTTTTCGTGATTTTTCAATTCCTCGAAAAAATAATATTGACATTATCAGCGAGTAAAAAAATAAGCACTTCATTAAAATTTAATGAACAAGAAACAAAGTCAAGTCACTATGATACGAAATAAATATACTAACTTTGCATTAAAAGTTTCACACAAAAAATTCCATTTGAAAGACAGAGTTTCGAAAAAAATACATTTTTTCGATAAAAAAAACTCTTTCAAAGGTTACCTAGTCGTTCCATTGTTGTAATAATAAATTGACGATTAATCTGCCATTCTCGAATCAAATGTTCGAGGTTCCTCTTTAATTTGAATAACCCCTTAATTTCGACAAACAAAAATGACGAACGAAAAAAAAATAAAAAGATAACGACTGAGTCAGCCAGGAATGGCCGGTGCTTTCGATGTCAAATCGATCGAATAATAATTCAACGTGGGCGTAATCATATTCGCGTTGTGTCCGTTTTTATTTTTAATGGCGTTTCGAGATGTTAAACGCCCGTTTTTCTTTCGAGTATTCAAATAACTCACGACTTATTACGAGTCGAACGATTAAATTGCAATTAAGTATTTTACGGTAAATAAATCAGCGGTAAATTGCAATTTTTTTATTTTTGCTTGAAAAATGAAAAGAAAAGTCGATGCAAACCCGGACACGACTGTGCACAGATGACGAAGTGCCTAAAGTATGTTATTATTGCTTTATTAGAAAATTATACTCCCGTGGAAAATGTTGATAATAAAAAACATAGAAACGAGTCGTTTTTTTTTCGCTTACGAGGGTGAGCGTGAGTTGCAACGGTTGGGAACGGCTCTGGCGGAAAAATAATTGCTCGTGCGCCTTGTAATTCACGATATGCGCCGGCACTTCGGTCGTTGGCGCTTTGCGCAACGTTAATAACGATAATAACAGTAATAACATTGAAAATAAAAGTGCAACGGTTCTATACGTGGATCGACACACGTGCATTTATTTTGGTCGATCTACCGCCGTTGAGAATTGAGCGATGACGGATTATTATCCTCGTATTCAATGTTCCTTCGTATATCCTTGCGGGCTTTTGCGATAACGTCGCCTGGTCCATTTTACCCCACATTCGTCGTTTTTCATGTTTCGAAGCATTTTCGAAAAGTAATCTTGAGCGAAACATTTTCCAATCTTCCGGCCTGACGAATTAGCGAGTTTTTATACGAAACGTCCCTTGGTCCATTTTACCCCACATTCGTCGTTTTTCATGTTTCGAAGCGTTTCCGAACGGTAATCTTCAGTGACACAATTTCCAATCTTCTGGCCTGACGAATTTTCGAGTTTTTATACGGTAACGTCCCCTGGTCCATTTTACCCCACATTTGTCGTTTTTTATGTTTTGAAGCGTTTTCGAACGGTAATCTTTACCGACACATTTTCCAACCTTCCGGCCTGACGAATTTGCGAGCTTTAATACGATTCCGTCCCCTGGTCCATTTTACCCCCCATTCGTCGTTTCTCATACTTTCTAGCTTTTTCGAAAGGTATTCCTCAGTGAAAAATTTCCCGAACTTCCGGCCTGACGAATTTTCAAGCTTTTACATCCCCTGTTCCATTTTACCCCACATTCGTCGTTCTCTCTCACTCAACGCTTTTTCATGACGAATTTCCACGAGGGCACAGGGAAACTGACGAAAACATCGGCCGATACAAATTTTCATACTTTTGCAGCAATCCAGTTGCTATCAGCCTCAGGAAGTCAAGCGGTCACCCATCTAATAATTGACTCAGTTTTGAACCGAAAAATCATGACTCTTTTTGAACCACGATTTTTTGAGTTTTGAGTTTTGACCCACGAATTTTTATGCACTCCCATAATATCGTACCCACGAATCGGGCCGGATATTACGCAGTTGCGCTCAAATGAGGGAACGAATCGCAGAGATTGATCCTTAGGTAAATTGTTTTTAGACATTTACGGCGGAGCGTCCGCGCGGGCACACTTATAAGGAGACCCACAACGAGGGTCTCGCGATTTAGCGAGAAGTGCGGGCGCAGCGCGAGCACAACGCCAAGGACGGCGCATCGTCACGCGCAGAGGTAAATCGAGTCACTTAAGATGGAATGACACACCATAGTCGCCGGTACAGCGAATAGTAGATTTCTACAGATTTACAGAGGATTTTTCAAAATTTTTCAAAATCCGGTAAACCAAGTTTTAGCAACGAACGAAAGTTTACTTATCACGTTTATTCAGGTTGTTTGACAAGAGCGTGTACGGTTGAAACCGTCTGTTTGGTAAGAGCGTGTACGGTTGGAACCGTCTGTTTGGTAAGAGCGTGTACGGTTGGAACCGTCTGTTTGGTAAGAGCGTGTACGGTTGAAACCGTCTGTTTGGTAAGAGCGTGTACGACCAAAACAGTCTGTCTGACAAAAGCGTGTCCGGTGGAACTCGAAAATTATTCGGTAAACGGTATTAAGAAAAAATACAGATATACTGTATAATATCACCATGAATGCTCTATTATTATCTAGATCAAAATATCATTCGAAAATGAGTTTAAGGGAGAAATAAGAAATGTTCGATTTTCACTTCGCTTTGTCGTGGTCTATTACGTGGAAAAAGTACAGAATCTGGTTACTAAATTTGCAGGTGATAAAAAAAAACTTTTTGTTCGAATATGATATATTTTCTTACGAACTTTAAATTGATTTTCGCGAATAACTGATTTTGTTTGTTTTATTATAATTTTTTCATTAAGAATTTCTTTAAGAATTTCATTCAACCATTCGACAGTTCAATTCGCAGTTTAGATTTTTCCTTTTTTTTTATACTTACTATTCTATTTTCCCAAATATTAGATTTTATCAAAAATGCATAATTTTTAATGTTTTTCTTCAGTTTTAAGGGGCGAAGAAGAAAATTTCGTCAAATTTTCCAAATTTAATTGCACTTTCATTTTATTAATTGACCATTACTGGAAATTCAATCGTCAAACGTTCTATCGTGCAAACTCCACTCCGGCAACGTTAATTAAAAAAAAACTCAAATTAGCAGCAATAAATGGTGGAACAAAGCAAGATTCTTGGCAATTTGCAAAGAGGGAAGACAAACGCGTGTACTTTTGTTCCGCGAGTTGACCCTCGTCAGTCTATTCTACGTACGCGTTTCTCATCGTTGCAGCAAATTGCACGAATGTCAAGGCCACTATGACATTAATCGTTTTGCGCAGCTTTGCGTGGATCATTTTCTCGTACCAAAGATCTCGTATTATCGTGGGACGCACTTATTGTAACTTGACTGGTCGACTCGCTCTCCCACTCTTGCTCTTCTAATTCTTGAATAGTAAATCGCGAGAAGTCGCGCACGTGCATAATAAATGCGTCTTGAACGCACTTCCCCCCCCCCCCCCTCCATGTATTTAAAAACGAAACCGATATATCATCTTTATATATAATTTTGTTAAAGAATTACAAAATTGTTATGAAAAAAATACATACGAACCCAAACAAAATTGTTATCAAAAAATACAAACGAACAAAAAAAACCCAAATTGTATTTAAAAACGAAACCGATATATCATCGTATATAGCTTTGTTAAAGAATCACAAAATTGTTATAAAAAAAATACAAACGAACAAACAAACCCAAACAAATTTGTTATAAAAAATACAAACGAACAAACAAACCCAAATTGTATTAAAAAACGAAACCGATAAATCATCGTATATAGCTTTGTTAAAGAATCACAAAATTGTTATAAAAAATACAAACAAACCCAAACAAAAATGTTATAAAAAAATACAAACGAACAAACAAACCCAAATTGTATTAAAAAACGAAACCGATATATCATCGTATATAGCTTTGTTAAAGAATCACAAAATTGTTATAAAAAAATACAAACCAACAAACAAACCCAAACAAAAATGTTATAAAAAAATACAAACGAACAAACAAACCCAAATTGTATTAAAAAACGAAACCGATATATCATCGTACATAGCTTTGTTAAAGAATCACAAAATTGTTATTAAAAATTACAAACAAACCTAAACAAACCCAAACAAAAATATTATAAAAAATACAAACGAACAAACAAACCCAAATTGTATTGAAAAACGAAACCGATATATCATCGTATATAGCTTTGTTAAAGAATTACAAAATTTTTATAAAAAAATACAAACGAACAAACAAACCCAAATAAAATTGCTACAAAAAATACAAACGTACAAACAAACCCAAACAAAATTGTTATAAAAAAATTACCAAGCATAGCGAGTTCTTTACTCATCAGAATATTTTCAAAAAAAATTATTAACTCTTTTGCCATTTTTTTGTAGCGATACCGTAATATGTATAGCAAATCGAGTTCTTCAAACGATCGTATATTTGTACGTACGTGTAGGCACGAATCGAACGCTGATACAGATATAGTCACGCACCGAACATTCGTTCGTAAAGTATTCACAAAGAACAAGTGCGGACGCCAGGATTGGGTTTATCAATACTAATTGGGACATTAATTAACGGACAATTGCTATGGACAAGGTGCGGTTGGATAGGTTTGGAGATTTTGGTATGAGGGAAGAAAATCCATATATATATTTTTATGTGTATTGATATACGTATAAATGTATATCCATGGATATATATATATAAATGTATATCCGATATTAGGTACCCTCCAAGTTTTGTATTCAGACAAAAAATTGAATATCTCAGCGAAAGATAATCGTACACCAATTTACCAACCGGAATTTCAAACCGGACAAATTCAGCTTCTTTTTGGTTTTTCATTTTTATTTTTGTGATTTTTTTTGTCCCCGGCACCTCATTTTATAGATAAAGCAGAAGGTGAACTGTAATTTTTACCTAGTATTTGTCATTATGGCAATTCATTAACAAAATTATTTTTTTAAATATATATATCTAAAAACGTTTATAATAAAAAAAATGATCATAACCGATGCCAGGCAAAAGTAACGAAAAAAAAAACATTTAAAAATTTTTATTTCCTAAACTACTAAAAATCACTGTAGATATATAGGGGTAATTTAAATTCGCGTTTAAAATGGCATTTACATTTTATTTATGAACGTCACTTCTTTCGCCACCCTGTATATGTCTATCACATAAATATCTTTATTTTTTTATTGTTAAATATGTATCATAAATATATATTTTTATTTATTAATTTATATAGATATTTTTATTTATTTATTTGTATAAATATATTTATTTACTTATATATATATATATATATATATATATATATATATATATATATAATTGACGAATTGTGGGCGACCTTCAAGAATAATTCTTCGTCATATAAAGCACGTGAACGAGGATGCGTACAGTGACATCCAAAATATGGTCCAACGTATACGTATCAAATTACGTTTTTTTAATTATGCGTTACTAATTGTTATATCCAATTGAATGACACGCGTAGATAAATATGGGTGGAAACACGCGGTTGGCCCGTGTTTCATTTTTATTTGTGCATTTTTTATTGTTAAGAGGTTTTCATGTATCCATCCATTTGGAGATGACAAATTGTTATCGTCTGCTTTGGTCGGAAGTCGAATATTTAATTAGGTTTTTTTTATCGTTTAGTACTAATTATTAAGTGAATGTGTACGTACCTGCAGATGGCTCGAGGTAATTTATTCATGTTTTTTATTGCTACGTTTCTTTAATGTAACCGTTTAGTGATAAGGAATAATTATAATTGTTTTTCGATCGGAAATCGAATGTTCAATTGCAGTTTTTTTTTTTATATATTCATTATTCTAATAGTTAATTATTTTAATTACCATGTTCGGTTTTTTATTAGCCATCATTCCAATCCTCAATTATCTTAATAATGATGTTCAGTTTTTTTTATTGTTCATTATTCTAATCCGTAATTATCCTAATTACCACTTTCATCAGGATGACAGTTGTAGACATTTGTGCCCTCGAAAGAATTTTTATTGATCGAGTTACAACCTCATTTATTTATTTTTATTATAAAGATTCTAAGAAATGCGTTTGTATATCTTGCACGAAATTGTTGTATCTTCAGGTTCATCTTTTTTATTCGTGTTATTTAATTGATTTTTTAATAATTATTATTGTCGTTATTTGTTATGGTTTATATTATGCTTTTGCTTATAATTATAATGACGGTTATTTAATTCATTTTTAATTAGGGTTATTTAATAAACGTATTTTTTTATCGATTTTCGTAATAAGCATTCAATTTTCCAAATTCGTGTTTTCGTTGCACATTTTTGGATTTGTTAGGTTTGTTTAGGTTGTTGAGGTTAGTGATAAATGTAACAATTCTAAAAAAAAATTATTTTGAAAAATGGTGAAACCATTAAAACTCAATGACTCCTCAATTTTGCTCCCTAGTTGTTGAGACTTTGATCGAAGATTTTTGGGATTGTTTGGGTTGTTGGGTTCAGCGATAAATGTAACAATTCTAAAAAAATTATTCTAAAAAAATGATGGAATCATAAAAACTCAATGACTTCTCAATTTTGATCCCTAGTTTATGGGACTTCGATGCCAGATTTTTTGGTTCGTTTGGGTTGTTGGGTTTAGCGAAAAATGTAACAATTCTAAAAAAAAAAATTCTCAAAAATGGTGGAATCATTCAAACCCAATGCCTCCTCAATTTTGATCCCTAGTTTATGGGACTTGGATGCCAGATTTTTGGGTTCGTTTGGGTTGTTGGATTTAGCGAAAAATGTAACAATTCCAAAAAAAAATTCTCAAAAATGGTAGAATCATTCAAACCCAATGACTCCCCAATTTTGATCCCTAGTTTATGGGACTTTGATGCCAGATTTTTGGGTTCGTTTGGGTTGTTGGGTTCAGCGAAAAATTTAACAATTCTAAAAAAAAAAATTCTCAAAAATGGTGGAATCATTAAAACTGAATGACTTCTTAATTTTGATTCCTAGCTGATGGACTTTGATTTGATTCGAACGACTTCTAGAATCATTATTTTTAAAGAATATCTTGGATTTCCGGTCACCCTGTATACAACTGTAGGCTTTACAGAAAATGCATATTAGATATCGTGCAGTTTAATTGGCCTTTCTTGTTTGCGCTGAGAAAAAGCGCGTTAGAGCCAAGGAATTCATCGTTCCTGCGGGCGGCCTCGATTCTTCGTTATTGCCTGTAAATCGTTACACCGCGTGTTGTCTCACGACGCGATTATTGCTCCGCGTGTCGGTATATACACGGAAGAGTCGTTAAACGCGTCGGAGGATTGTACGAGGGAAGAATCAACTCTGCCCGCCAATCCTTCCTACGAAGATGTCCGTTTTACGGTGCAAATCTTAGATTGTTTTTCTCGATGAAAATAAACGAATAATAAAAATCCCGATGTTTATGAGGACAGGCCAGTGACGCGTGGCCTCGGCTGCAAATCTCAATCAGCATTTTTCCCTCGGCTATGCGCCATTTTTATTTTTTTCCTCCGGAATTATTTTTTTGATAATCGACAAACGAGTTTTCTCGCAACGACTTTCGAAAACCATGCAAATTCGTATTGCGCATGTGCGTGGACGTTTACAGTGCAAATTTTGATTTGGATAGAGGATTAAAAATTTTGGTAATTTTTAGATGAAAAAATGAAAAATGGTTATCGATTTATTGACTTTTTTTTTAATTGAAATGTCTTTTTATTGGTGAACATCGATCCCCTGTAAAGATGTTTTTGTTTCGGGTTTTTATGGGGATATTTTTGAGGATAATTTTTTTTTTTTTTTTGGATTATTAGGAATTTTAGAATCGTCGATAGAGTTTCAGGAGCTTCCGATAATTTTTTAAGAGTTTTTGAGAAATTTAACGATTTTTTTTTTATTATTACGTCTGAAATTGTGAGTTAAGATTCCGGAAGGAATTTTCGGATTTTTTTTTCGACGTTTTTGGATTTTTAGAGGAGTTCTAGAAGGTTTTTCTGGAATTTTGGATTTGTACAGAAATTGTAAGATTTTTTTCAATTTTAAACGAAATCTCCAAATTTTTTCCGAGAGTTATTGGATTTAAAAACAATTTTCGTATTTTTCGTAAATCGCACAAGATTCTCGAAATTTTTAGAAGAATTTAACGAACCTTTGACAAGATTTTAAGAAATTCCCTGATTTTTTGAATTTCACAATTTTTTGGAATCTCAAGAATTTTTTTTCATTGGTGAAAATGGAGTCGCCTTAGAGAGCTTTTGATTCCAGTTTCGAGGCGTTTGCAGTAATTTGAATTATCGCAAAAAAAATTGAAAAATGTATAAGCCATTGAGTGCTTTTAAAAATTCCGCTATTTTTGTGTCTCACCCATAGGCCTCGAAATCCCCAAAGTCCTCAAAGTTCCCAAGGTCCTCAAAGTGTTCAAAGTCTCCAAAGTCCCCAAAGTCCCCAAAGTCTTCAAAATCACTTTTTCCCACACACGTAAATTCCAATAGTTCATCAGGCTCCCAATAAATTAGAAAATTAGCGAAGGCTCGAACGAGAGCTTGATCGATCGAGATTCGAACGTTTTATTGGCAAAGCGCCCCCAGGAGTGAAAGTTGTTTCTTCCGCGAGCTCGATAAGCGGATGTCTGGGATCCAGCCTATCTCGAGCGGAGGAGTGAATATACACGCGAAAGCACACTTTTCGTCACTCCCATCGATACGACGTGTCTCCTTTATTCGCAATATAGAACAAATAAAAAAAAAGAATTAAAAAAAAAACACATCGAAAATCCTATCTGGTGACTTATTCGCTTCGATTAAGTTTCCAGTGCAAATAAAGTAGGTAGAAACTCCCTGTAGTCTCTCTTCCTCCCATCAGCCTACATTGAAAATCCATTCGAACGACGATTACTATTTTTTCTTTTTTTTTGCAAATAAAACTCTGGAGTGAATCACGATAAAGAGTGGAGGGGGGGGGGGGGGTGGTGATAAAATATGAATTGCTGTAATAAATAGGTACAACAATTCAAATTAAAAAAAATTTTTATTTTAACGTAAATTGAGAAATTATAACAAGTAAAAAAAACAATTATTTCTTAGTATATTAATAAAAGTTAATTTTCGAAAAATATTATTTTACGTAGATTTTGTTGTCTCCTCTAAGGTCTCTAATTCATTTGATTACGTAGTTAGTTGATAATATCATAAATAATTTTTTTGCGAATTTTTATTTTTTTAATCTTCTTTTTTTATTTTTTTAAATCTACGGAGAGGTAAATAGGTAATTGCAGAATGAGCCAATACGCTAGTGTTTGTTTGGGTCTGGAAAATCAAAGTTTAAACGAAAAACGAAAATTTGATTTCTTTTCATTTTCGTGGATGCTTTTTGTTATTTAAAAAAAAGTGATATTACTCTTTTTTATCTCTACTCCCTTATCACACCCCTTTGTATCGGCTTGAAGGTGAATGCACCCTTAAATAAATGTTTTTCTTCGATTTAACCGTTCTAAAATCGTTTAATTTTTTTTTCCAATTTTTGTGCAATGGAAAATAACCAGGTTAGGCTAAAGCTCTAAAAAAGGATGAAAAAGCCACGAAAGCTTTCCCTCTGTTCTTCTTTCTCTCTCTCTCTTTCTGCCAGCGACAAGAAAGCAGGATTTATATGAAGATTGCGGATATTTCGCGCTGGCAGAAACGGGCGTGTTCCCCCGAGATCTACCCCGCGTCCGGATGCCAAGAAGAGAAGTGATAATAAATCGCGATGGCCGTGAGGCCTCGTTAATTCGCACGTTGCGCGCTCCTGCTGCCCGCACCCTTGCGCTCGATCCCAGACTAGCCAAAAACGAAAGCCGGATCTCTGGAATACACATACACACGTTTAAGCACCTTTGTGCGTGAAGAAAAGACGATTTTGAATAGCTTTGATTTCGAGGACGGTCCTTATAGTCACCGGTTGTATTTTTATTTCTTCTAAAGTCATCAAAGTCAGACTGTCGTCTTTTGATTCTTCCCAAAGTCATCAAAGTCAGACTGTCGTCTTTTGATTTTTTCCAACGTCCTCAAAATCGACCTGTCGTCTTTTGATTTTTTCCAACGTCCTCGAAATCGACCTGTCGTCTTTTGATTTTTTCCAACGTCCTCAAAATCGACCTGTCGTTTTTTTCTTCTTCCCAAAGTCATCAACGTCATCGTGTCATTCTTTCCAAAGTCATAAAAAAAAAATCCTGTCGTCCTTTGATTCTTTCCAAAGTCATCAAAATCTTCCTGTCATCTTTTGATTCTTCCTAAAGTCATCAGAATCAGCTTCTCGTCTTTTGATTCCTTCCAAAGTCATCAAAAGCGTCCAGTCATCTTTTAATTCTTTCCAAAATCATTAAAATCATCCTGCCATCTTTTGATTCTTTCCAAAATTATCAAAACCATCCAGTCGTCTTTTGATTCTTTCCAAAATCATTAAAATCATCCTGTCGTCTCTTGATTCTTTCCAAAGTCATCAAAAACATCCAGTCGTCTTTTGATTCTTTCCAAAGTTACCAAAATCATCCTGTCATCTTTTGATTCTTCCTAAAGTCATCAGAATCAGCTTCTCGTCTTTTGATTCTTTCCAAAATCATCAAAATCATCCAGTCGTCTTTTTATTCTTTCCAAAATCATCAAAATCATCCAGTCGTCTTTTAATTCTTTCCAAAATCATTAAAATCATCCTGCCATCTTTTGATTCTTTCAAAAATCATCAAAATCATCCAGTCGTCTTTTGATTCTTTCCAAAATCATCAAAATCATCCTTTCGTCTTTTGATTCCTTCCAAAATCATTAAAACCATCCTGTCGTCTTTTGATTCTTTCCAAAATCATCAAAATCAGTCTGTCGTCTTCTGTTTCCTTTCAAGCTCATCAAAACCAAATTCCAATGAATGGAAGCTTTATTTGGGTACGCAGAAGAATTCAGGACCCAACAAATATCGAACTTCAACAAAAGGACTGTTCGAGTCGTCAAACTTGACCGGCTAAACTTGTGTTTGGTCTTAGCCCGTGTATTCGTCTTGCCCCGAGTCGCCCATGGATCGTTACGAGGATCGTGCTAAAAATACCGAAACGTGATGCTAGCGAACATTGTACAGATATGACGAGCTGGAAATATCCCGCCCCCGTGCGTTTTATCTCGCGCACATGTACCAAAGATCGCATCGGATGCAGAGGGCGAGAATATTGCCGGAGGTTCATCTCGCGGATCCACTGAGGGATAAAGGAGCATGAAAAAGTGAGAAGGGGAAAAAAAAAGAAAGAATATGGCGCCAGGCGCGCGTACGTCGGGTCATATACAGGGTGATAATTTCAAAATCATATTTTTAACCACCCTAAGGGGGAGGGGGGGTTGATATTTTGAGATAAAAAAATCCTGTTTTTGCGACGAGGAGTGAATGTTTGTCAAACAAAACATTAAGCATTTTGGAAAAAAAACGAACGAACTTTGGGTTGAAAAAAGGAGAGAGAGATATATCTATTCCGTATTCTAAAGAAACTGTAAATACTCATTGTGCAATATACAGTTTTAATACTAATTTTCATAAAAAATCGTAATGTGAATAATGAAAGTATAAAAACCTCACATAATAATAATTATTATTACGATAATATGATTATTATTACACAATATACAATAATATAATAATGATAACAATAATAATGTTATAATAATAACGTTAATAATAATAATATTGATAAATTAAATTTTTCATTTAAAATAAAATAAAAAAGAATTTCTATACTTCCAATTTTATTTTCCACTAATATGACTTTTTATTATTTTTCTATTAATTTTTCCAATTCTCCATTTTCCAATTTTCCAATTTCTATTAATTTTTCTCATTTTTCGAATTCTATTTTCTATCAATATGACTTTTTATTATTTCAATTTTATTTATATTGGATATGAATTGAATAATTCTATTTTAATGAAAACCAGGCTTTTTAATTTTATTTTCATTTTTCAAAAAATCATAAATTGCTCCGTATTAATGTTCGATGATTTTTTTTGTTGATATTTTGGATATTTGCAATATTGATTTTCTTTGAGAGGAATTGAATAACCGTTGGATGTATTTTGGTGCCTTGATGGACACCTTCCACCCAGTGTATTTTCGTCACGAAATCGAGTTCTGTCGTCGTGAAGAGACGATATGGAAGTTCGGAGCGAGAGTTCGCAAGTGCGCACCAGTCGACGACGAATCCACCACCTTGAATAATTCCCCGGCAATTAAATGTCAGATTTACCGGAATCGCACGAAGGTCGGGATGTGTACACACTATTTAATCCTTTTATACGGGCCTCACGTCGGTTGGAGGCTCTCGAGCTCCCTCTTTGGGCTCACACTCCGCGTGAAAAACGAAAGATTCTATGTTTATGCTAATGGTATTTTATAAGCGAATATCTCGATTCTGGGTACACGGCTTCACGTACGCGAGCGTGTAGTATCGACGATAAACATGTCCCGAGAAAGCCTGATAAGTATATAGGGACTCTCTTCCTAATATGACGTGATCGAGCTCCTTCGATCCTCCAACGATCGAGGGTGGTTTTTCTTTTAATCAACGATCCATTTTCTGAATCATCCCATCCGGGAAAATTCATCGTCTGACAGTTCCTCTCCCCCTTCCTTCACATGCACCACCATTTATTACTTATTCAAATTTTAACGTTTAATTTACATTTTTTAAATTAATTCAAATTTGGTATTACACATTATTTTTAGATCATAAGAATTCCAACATTTTTATTTTTTATAAATTATTTAAATTTAGTTGTTTAAGCTCTTTTCTGTTTATTTTAATTTAACGCAAATTTTAAAAGAACGAATTGAGTTTACGAAATTTGTTTTTTAACGAGACATTTTTTGAATTAATTTTTATTGGATAATATAAATTGTTTTTCGATAATTTCGATTTAATGATTCCAGTTCCATCGGTAGAACTCTTTTTTTTTAATAATAAGAATTTAACGCGAAGAAAAAAAAAATTTTCTGAACGAAATTTGTTTTTTCCGAAATTCGAGATCGATTAAATTTCAAGAGAATTTTGAATGAGAAAGATTGGAATTAGAATAATTTAGAATTTCGAATGAGTTTCAGGAATGCACTTATAATTTCGTCAATCTTGATTAATATAAACAATTTGTTACATTAAAAAAAAACGAATCATATTGACAAAATTTGGATTTTAGAATCGAATTTAATTAAATTTCACGCAAATTTTATTTAAAAAAATAACTTTCCAGATTTTATTGCAATATATTCTAAAAATTCGATTGTATTAAATTATTTCGTTAAAATCGCGATGAAAGTTATGACGAAAAATTTTTTAACGTTAGCAAAAAAATCCCGCCTACAAATGTATTCAATCTAGTATTTTTCCTTCAAGGAAACTTACGTTTTGCCCTGAAGGTTCAATGCCGCGAGCGAGCGAATAAAAATGCGCAGGAATTAAATTTTTTGCCCCCTTAATGCTTCTAACACAGTGATTTTTTTTGCTCGCGACTTTTTCGTTGTTCGATCGCTTCGCGGGTCCTGAGTGACAGATCCATTTAAATATTCCAAAAGATCGACTGCTGTCTGATCAACCCCTCCCGCCCCTTCCTTTTTCAACGTTTCGAAAAGTGGAGAACGGTGGACCACTCATTTCCCCGAAGCTATATAATCGAACATGAAAATCTCTCCTGGGCAAGGCCCCCACGCGTTCATTAACATATTAACGCTTTTTATAACCGCGCGCTTATCGGCGGTCTGCGTTATCGGGACTTCGCGCGTATATACAGGGTGGACAAAAAAGTGACGTTGAAAAAATAAACTTAAACGTAAGTACACGTCCAAGTGTATTTAACGATTTTTTTCAGCTTTGGAATATATTAAATCAATTATTATATTTTTTTTATATATAAAAGTAATAATAGTAATAAAGTAATAATAAAAAGAATTTTATTTTTTTATTTTTTTGGCTTATTATTAATAATTTTTTTAAAAATCGTATTATTGTTGTTTATCGTCGAATATTATTGTTTTTCTTCTTCTCTGTTGTTGGACTTTCCTACTCGAAGTTTTTAAAAGAAATCAAAGTCATTTTAAAAAATACGAGATTATCTATTTTCAAAATACTGAACAATAAAAAAAGAACGGCAATTAATAAATAAAAATTCCTCGATGAATGAAACCCATAAAAAAGTAATTAATTTTTTTCTTTACGGTGACGTCAACGCGTTAGAAAACAATTTTAAAAAATTGGACCAAAAGATAGATAATACTTTAAAAAAAATTGATTTTCCCATAGATTATTTTTTATTTATCATTTCTCCATAAATTGTTACTTTTCAGTGAAGAAAAAGTCGAAGTTTCATCCATTCAATTAAGCTTTGCAAAAGTGAACAAAAAAAAATTATTTTTTCTCGAAAACTGAAAATATCCTAGAATCTTTCAAATTTCCATGTGAACATCGCTTTTCAGGCCACCCTGTGTGTGTGTGCTTGTATACCCACTTTTAATATTGCCTTTTCTCGATTGAGAATATCGCACGTAAAAATCTTTATTGCACCGATCTGCACGAACGAAAATATTTTGACTGCAGTCGCGTGCGAGCCGTGTGTGAATGGACAGAAGTAATAAAAAAAAGAATGAGGAAGTAGATGAAGAAGGCAATCCGGTGAAATACGTATAAACTTGACTATATGTATACATATAAAATATATTTATAGATACAAGGTATATAATAGTATATATAACAATTCTTTAATTAAGTTATATACATATTTGTATAATTATATGTATATATCAAAGAATTTATAATTTATTAACATATATATATATATATATATATATATATATATTTATTTATTTATATTAAAATTAGTAAATTTCTTATAAGTAAATATTTGAAATAAATAATTTACTAATGTTAATATATATATACAAAATATTGTTTTTATTCGGTACATAATCGGAAAATCTGAACACGGTGTAGTAGAAAAAATAAAAATAAAATTATTAACAGTCCTCACTATTTATTGAAATTATTTAGAAAATCATATAAAAATTGTATAAATTATTATTTACTTCAAATACTGATCGAATAATTAATTTAATAAATAATTGTATATAATGAAAAATATAATCAAATAATAATGATAGGTGCTTGATACTTTTGCACAAAGCTGTATAAATACGAATAAATGCATTCTCTTTCGTGAATCTTCGACGTCTGACCTAGCACTGTACACGACTACTGCCAGGATATGAAGATAGCCGGGTCTGCGTTCCACCGTCATGTTAAAACCGCACGAATCATCGCAGCTGTAACGACACACTGCCGATCATTTTTCCCGAATGAAAAATTGCGTTTACAGTGAAACGAGTGAAATCGTCTGTAAGGAAATCTTCAACAAGTCAAGTTTCGCGGTCTCTGGGAGACCTCAAAATCCGCGTAGGTCGACCTGTGGGTACAGGCTAGCGCACAAGAAAAAAGGAACGCTAAAAGATACTATTATGCCAAATAATAACAATAATAATAATAATAACACCATTAATGAAACAAAATTGTTTATATTTATTAAACATTTTTTAAACACTTGAACAGTTCGAGCTTTTATTTATAGTCATGCAGGAAAGATGCAAAAATATTTCCTACTTTTTAACACCTCAAATGAAATATTGTTTATTTTTTATAGTTTATTTAAACTAGTTTAAATTATAGTTTATTAAAAAAATTTTTTTACATGCAATTTTTTGTGTATCAACCTGTAGATTTGAGTGCCCTTTATATATTCATTATATATTTTTTAATTATTTAGGGTTGGTTCTTGGTTGATGTTACTGATGATGATTATACTGATGACGATTATATTGATAATGATGATGCTAAAAATAGTAATAAACAACCGGATGAGTCGAGGGGGGAAGGGGGAAGGATGGTATTTTAAGGAAGAGTCGTGAATTAATAATGCACGAACGCAGATGGAGCCTGTTCTTGCACCGGAAGAAAATTCGCTCTTCTCGTTTCTTACCTACCTGGATGGAGTTCAACGGTGTACAACCTATCGCAAAAGTATATTCGTTATCCCCGAGATAATTGACTCGAACTACGAGCAAGCAAGTCGTTGTTTTCTTGTAAATGAAAATTCAATATTGTGTTTTTTTTCTAAAGTGAACAAAAATTCCAATAAATTTTCAAGCAAGACAGTTTTTTTTAAATAAAAATTCACGTTGTTTTTTTGCAAATCAAAATTCAATATTGTGTTTTTTTTCTAAAGTAAACAAAAATTCCAATAAATTTTCAAGAAAGACGGTTTTTTTTTAAATGAAAATTCACCGTATTTTTCAAAAGTGAAAATCGTTCCAGGATTTTTTTCCAGTATTTCAATTTATTAGGTATTTTCGTATTTTGTCATTCGATTTGTAAAGTCCCACTATATTCACTTTTGAACCCGTTCGTTTTATCGAAATTTAATACAACGGTCACCCATCTTTCTTCTAAAGCAGCTGAACGGTCACCATCCATGTAACGATCCCAGTTAATTTCGAAAACTTGATTTTTGGAATGGAAATTTTGCTTTGGTAAAAAAAAACTAGCGCGATACGTATTCCAATCGTGTTGGCTGAGAATGTCCTCTGGATATGAATACGTGACTGGATTCCACCTACGTCAGTGTGCGTATAGCGCGGAGTGTCCAGCAGCCGTGGTTTGGTCGCGACCAGAGCGAACTCGGCGAAGAAAATCGTCCGGAGGAAGGGGCATCTGGACGGGACTGAATCGCCCTCTCTGAATCGGTGCGAGCGAGATGGAAACCAAAAAAAAAAAATTAAAAAATAAAACGAAAACGAAAACGAAAAGAAAACAAAAATGGAGACTTCGTGCGCGAGCGTTGTACCAAAGGCTGAAGAGAGACGAACGCATTGGAGACTCGAGCGAGGAAAAGGAAGGCAAGCCAAACACTGAAAATGCGTATCGAGAGAAATTGGTGGGAATATGGACCCCCAATTTTATTTGGGTGTTTATTCACTCGGAAAAATTGGCGATATACTATTCGTTTACATAATTTGATTAACTTTGTAACAATCATTGGCAAATTAGTTTTCCAATAGCGGAATGAGCCTGTTGCGGATTTCGTGATTTTTATATTGTCTTGAAGGAAGTTTTGCGATGAAGGTTTGCGATGAGTTCAAAGCTACATCCATAAAATGTTCAATTTCATGAAATTTTTTTTCAATCTCGAACAAGGACGAAGATACTTCAAAAATTACAAAATCCTGAAAAAACTACTTATCCGGTCGAGTAGAATCTTCATTATTGAAATATAATTGAAATTCGCCCACGCAACGTCAGCAAAGTTCGAAATTACTGAACAATTTAATAATTATTCACTCCGACAATTATTGGGGTGATGAGTGAAAAAATAATAATGATTATAGGATATTAGTTGTTGTCGTAAGCTTAAGAAAACCCAAACAAATAAACAAACCGATAAAAAAATTATTTAGAATCGACCTCGCTTCAATCAATTATTCAAGAATTTTATTATCTATTTTCAATAATTATATTTTACTAATTACCTAATTTTACTATTCCAGAACCGAAAAAAAATCACAAATATAATAAATAAAATTTTTCGGGAATTGCATTTTTTCCGGTCACTCGAAAGCAAGAAATTCAAAGTGGAAAATTGTAAAATCAATAAGAACGTTCAAAAATTCTTTTTTTCTTCTAAAAATCCAAGTTTATCGTTAATTGAAAACAATGCAATTCAAAATAACGAAGTGAGGAATGAACAACAAAATTTAAAAAAATGCAGCTTCGTGAAAATTGAAATTTTGGGAGTAAAAAATAAAAACCGGTTGGGAAAGGAAGTTCGAAGAGTGATTTCGAGTGATTGAATTGGTCCAGGTGTCCATCAGGCAGTGAATATCATTAGGAAGAGGTTTGCATTTATTGGGTGGTCCATATTGTCACCAATGGGTCTATACACGTAGCCACACCAGGTACATATTCAAGAGCGTTGTCGAGAGGCAACCTGAAGATAAAAAGAGACGAAGAGAGCAAGAAAGTGAGACAGGAAGTCGGTGGGAGGGAGAGAGACAGAGCCAGACAGAAAAAATGAGAAAGAGAGAGAGCGAGAGAAAAAAAAAGAGAACGAGAGAGGGAAGTTTGAAAGAGTGAAGAAGCCAAAGAGCTCTCGCTAGGCAGTACCAGCGAGATCCCTCGCGTCTCGTAAGGTCAGTTGTCAGACTCGCGCTGGACCGCGAAGCGCGCAGTGGATGTCGAGAGTTTCGTGTCTCCTCGCGAGAGAGCTCTATCTCGAGTGCGGTGTGCGATAAATCGTCAATCGGTTCGTATCCCGTCCAGAATGTGAAAATTCGCGAATGTACTTGGCCACCTCTTCGGGTCCATTGTCATCGGAATTTAAAAAAAGTCCCAAGAAAAAATCGTGCGTCCGTTCATTTTTCAAAATTTTTTTCCAAATTTTGAAAACCTCGGTAAAAAAAATTCCGAAAGCTGGACAACGATATTTGAAATATTTCGAACTTAAGGTACCTATATATTTATTTTATTATATTTTTTATTTTTATTCTTTTAAATGTTTTGTTCAACAAATTTGTAATTTTGTAATTCAATTTTTTATTTCTTTTAAACTCGGTTTTTAAAAATAAACTGTTTTTATTTTTGTTTAATCTGGTATGAAGTTTGATTTTATTTATTTCAAGACTTTTTTATCGTATTATCAAATTTTGAAGGATTTTTGTAGTCCGAACTATAAACAAATCAAATTCGTCATGTATTATTTTATTCCCAGACTTCATGCTTATGAAGATAACTGGTATTTTATTTTATTTTTTCACTGTTTATTACGAATTATTTTATTCGAGTATTTATAAAGAGACTATTCGTTCACGATCTGTTATTACGATGTTCTTGTAAGAATTTCATTTGTTTTATTATCAAATTGTAAAAAATATTAAAATCTTATGAATGAAGGTATCATTTTATACATTCGTACAATTTATTTTATATCCACTCAAACGAATTATCATATGATTCTACTTTTGGGTCTTTATGAATCTATATGAATTTTTGAACTTTATAAATTAATCTTTAACAACTTTTTTTAAAATAAAGCTTTAATCGATTTAGTAGATAAAACTCCAATAACCTTCATTAAAAAATCTTTAATGAAATTTCTGAATAAAGCGTTAATTAACTTAATAAATGAAACTTTATTAAACCTTATCAATAAACATTTAATTCACTTTATAAAAAAATCATTAATTAACTTGATCAATGAAGCTTTAATTACCCTAATGTATTAATCTTCAATTAACTAAACGAACTTGTATTAACTTTATGAATCAATATTTACTGAACTTAAAGAAATCGATCTTTAATTTACTTAACGAAGAAGCCTTCAATTATTAAGGAATAAAATTGAATGCTCACGAATAATGAAGTAAGAATGATTCAAAGAGAATTTAAGAGAATTTTAGAGCCCAAGAATGATTTTTTTTCACCTGAAGAACAATATTGTTTCAGCACTCGTGAGGGATCTCCTAGATTGCATCTAGCTGCCGATATATCGGTGGTGCGTTCACGAGATATGATATATCCGCATATATAGATATCTCTGTAAAATCAAGAACGAAAAAAAAAGAAAAAAAAAACGAAAAAAAATCTTTTCGTTCACAATGCTTCTCGTTATCGTCAAATGGATCATGACAGTTGAGAGGTAACGCGCTGACAATAAATCGTTCGGTCACACGCGAGACTAGAAATATTGCGACATCAGGGAGGAGGAAAATAATCGGTATGTAAAATCGCAAAACGTGCGAGGACTATCGGTACCCGAGATGAGATCGTTCGATGGTGCGCGACAACGTTGACCGTTCCAGCTTCATCATCGTCATCCTCATTCGAACAATCTCCCGAGTGCATCGTTGCATTCGAGAAAATCGAACGTCCTTCGCCATTCCGAATAATAATTGAAGCGCAAAACTGCGCAAAAAAGTATTTAAATATCGATCGCAAAAAAATAATTAAAAAAATATCTTCGTATCGTACGATCGAAGTGTTTCTTTTTTTTTAGATAAAAAAAACGTTAATGTGAAATAAACTGGTGCAGAATTAAAACGAGGATAATTTAAGGACAAGTGTCGCGTGAACCAAAACTGAGAAAAAAAATGAATTACGAAAACGATTTTTGAAAATTCAAACAGTCGTCGAATCGATTGGGATATTTGATTTTTTTTTTGCTAAAAGAGAAAACGTGAAAACGTGAAATAAGCTGAAGAGAATAATTGAAAAAGTGTCGCGAAGCAAAACGGCTTGAAAAAAAACGATTTTGAAAAAATCGGTTTGAAGAATTCTAAACGTCCAGCGATCGATCGAAGTGCTTTCCTCGAAAGAAAAATCATAAAAATTAAATAATTTGAAGAAAAAAATTCAGAAAGTGCCACGAAGGAAAACTACAAAAAAAGATTTGTAAATCGGTAAATGATATTTAAATTTCCATCGATTGGTCGGAGTGTTTTTTTCTGAAAAAAAAAACGTGGAAATGAAATAATCCGAGAAAAATTGAGAGGCAAGTGTCAAGAAGCAAAACTGCACGAGAAGCGAATTAAAAAATCGGTAAACACAAATGTAAACGTTTATCGATCGATCGAAGTGTATATTTGCAGAAAAAAAGTAAACTACAAAAAAAATCTCACTACAAAAAAAAAAGATTTAAAAATCATTAAATAATATTTAAATGTCCATCGATCGTTCGAAGTGTTTTTTTTTCTGAAAAAAAAAACGTGCAAATGAAATAATCCAAGAAAAATTGTGCGGATAGTTTCACTAAGCAAAACATTACGAAAAACGAATTTAAAAAATCGGTAAAAACAAATTTAAACGTTTATCGATCGATCGAAGTGTTTTTTGGTGAAAAAAAAACGAGAAAATGGAATGAAATCAGGAGATAAAAATTGAGTGGTATCCCGAAGAGAAACTTTGGCAAAGTACTTTGGCCGAGTACCGGAAGTCGCCGAATTCCGAGTGTAGGAAGTGATAGAGTAATGATCTATCAGTCGAATCATCAAAATCCCACGATGTCGTCAACGCGAAAAACTTCTCCGCGTCCTCAGCATCGAAAGCTACAATCGACCGCCTCGAAATCGTCCTCGACGAGAAGCACGAGCAAACGCGATCACGAGAAACCGATCGAACGATGCAGGGGAAGATGCAGAGTTCAATGGAGCGAAAAACACGTCAAGGAAGGCCTGGTACTCGTGCAGGAAGCTCAACTTGCGAGAGTCGTCAAAACTGGACCGATATCGGAACACTACGAAATCGACCCCAAACCGTTCGCCAGGTGAGTCCCAAATTCCCTAGAGAGTCTTGAATCAACGAAAACGTCAAAATAAAAAAAAATAAACGACAACTACAAAACAAAAAAAAATCAAATCCTTCGATCAGTTTTTCCCTAAATAAAAAAAATTAAAATTTCAATTCCGAAATTTCGAAACTTAAAAAAATGTAATATGCACGAAGAAAATTTATTTAATAAAAATCGATATTTTTATTTTTTTTAATGCTGACAAAAAATTCATTAGATTGTAGAGAAACTATTGTTTAATCGAAAGGAACTAAAAAATTGAAAGAACTAGAATAAATATACCATTTAATGAAACTAACAAAATTATTTATTGAGTAAATTTTGAAAACTGAAGAACGCAAAGGGGAATAAAATATTAGTTAATTTTTAACAAAGAAATTGAAGAATTGGGAAGGTCTAGTGGCTAGTTAATACCCAAACAAACCCAAACAAAATTGATTATTATGAAAATGAGGGACTAAAAAATTATTATTCAATCTAGGGAAACCCAAAAAACTGAAAAATCTGAAAAAAATTACTATTTTATTTGAAGGCACCCAAAAATACTAAAGGGATTGAAAAAAAATGAAAAAAAAAACTAATGATTTATTACAGTCAGATAAATCTTCGGTAGGCGGAACACGTGCATTCTGAGCAGGCACACAGTGTCGCCCAGCATAATATCAAAACTCATCCTTCGTGAGTCTTCGTAAACATTCCGTCACCGATTCGAATTTTGGGACGTTTTTTCGGACCCGACATGGTTCAATGACAAGATCTGGGACTTCTCGCATTATACACCGAAAAAAATTTTAGTGTGGGCGGAATTAATGAGAATATCAAAATCGAATAAAACTACTAGTCAGACAGTTATTTTTCCATCAGAAGCGGAACATAGATCCTTGATTTTATCAAATACGTGTTTTAGTCGAAAATCAAATGGAAATAAATAATAAAGACTAAATCGAGTAAATATGTATATAAGTTAAATTATCGGTTGAGTATATGGACAAAAATATAATTTTCGTTTGTAAAATTTGTTTTTTGTCAATTTTCAATAAATTTTGTTGAGAATAAAATTTCACTCGATTAAGGTGTTACTAAATGGACCATCGAACAAAAAGTTAGTCCAAAATGGAGTGATAATGTGGATTTACAAGTGGATTTTCTACATCCTTCCATACATGTTTATCCTTATAAATAATTTAATTAATAACAAATTAACACGAAAATGTTAATTTGTTATTAAAATACTTGTCTGAGATTTTGTCAATGACTATTCATAGGACATTTTTTAAAACAAACAAAGAAAAATGTTTAAATTAAATTACCCAAATAATGACTTGACTGAAAAATTAGATTATAAATTCCTCGAATAATTATTTAATTCAACATTTGAATTAGCAATAATTACCAAACTGGATATTGAATTTTTCAATTAAATTATCTATAATTACGATAAAATGATTTTTATTACATATGCAGAATTTATTTATTTACTATATTGATTCAGCTTATCATCTTCAAATAAAATTATTTATTTCCTCCATTAATTCATTTCTCAATACGTTCAAAAATTATTAAATCCGTAGAAAAAAATTGAAAAATTCGAAAATTCGCGTAAATAAAATTCTCCGCACGAATTCCTTTCACTTTTGGCATTCAGACGTCCAACGAACCCAAACATTCAACAACATCACAGTATTATTTTGTATCTACTCAGAATTATTCGTGGCGGAGTTTCTTAGTGAAAAATAACACTACGGAGTGAACAAATATGACGGCACGTTTACGTACTTAAAATACCCACTTAACGAGGACGATTAGACTTCGGGCTCCTTGACTATTGCTGCGTAGCTCCGGTTCTCCTTACTTGGGATTTCTCCACCATTGGCACATCGCCTCGTTGAAACGTCACCTTCGAAGTATCGCGAGGGCTCATTCGGGTCAAGGGTCAGTCACCCGATAGAAGCTGCAAATCATCGAATGGTTCGCGGTTCCCACCTTTACGGTTCCAAAACTAATTTTTTTCGTTTTTTTTTTTGCTTCTTCTTCGATATTTTTTTATATGGAGCTCAAAGCACCAAATTGACAAAAACATGATTATGGAGGTATAAAGTGATAAGAAAAGGTTGAATTAGAAAAGATTGGCGGGGGAGGGGGGTACGTAAATACCTGTAATGATACACATTGGGAGTTAGGAAAAAAGTATTTAAAAATCATAATCAAAAAACATAAAAGAAATAGGGTAAATTGAATTTTGATAATAATTTAAGGGCTTGGGCTACTGCGATGAGGGAGCGATAAGAAAGGGTTCAATTAGCGAGGATAATACCTAAGATTCCGAAAAAAAGGGACGTGTAAATAAAAATCTGGTTGCATGGTATTATTAATTATAGTTGTTATTTGAAAAACAAATATTTAAAAAATTGTTTTTTTTTTATTTGAAAAAAATCTCTCATTTCTACATAAATTTAAAATTCCAAAAATGCTAAAATAATATTTTTCTCATTTCTATGAAACTAAAAAATCAAAAAATTCTAAAATAATAATCTTCTCATTTCTCCAAAAATAAAAAATAAACAAAAAAATTCTAAAATGACAATTTTCTCATTTCTAAAATAATAAAAAAATTCCGAAAATTCGAAAATAATAATTCCATAGTATCTATAAAAATAAGAAAAATTCTTTGACTTCTAAAACAATAATTCTATCATTCCTCAAATTTCAAACGATCATGACAATTTTTTAAATACCTATCGAGTGATACCTCTACAGCGATAAAATTTGATTTTCTCACTTTTAAAAAAATCACCTGACCGAGCACACAAAAAAATACGAAAAAAAAAACCGTTGCGTTTCAATCTCGAGTAGACAGTCGGATACCTGTATAAAGAGGAGATGAAACGAGAGATTAATTAGCGCTTGGTGCTCAACGTATACTCGTCACGGTAAAGCGCTTCTAGCGACGAATCGGGCCTCAGGATGGCGAGGGGGGGAGGGGCTAAAAAGGCTGTCGTTGCAAGACATAAAACACGTGTTATACTCCTCTCGTTACGCACGTACACTTGAACACGAGTTTACATTGAAGCCTCGGGCCGGTGGGTCAGACATTAATCATATTTATTGTAACGATTAATTGCCGGGCGGTAAACTAGATCTGCAATAATTACTGGTCTTCGATGGACGCGTTAACGGTCTCGCTATTAAATAAGCAAAGTACTCGCTCCTCCAACCTCAAAATAAAATAAAGTCACTCTAAAAACTGCAATGATAATAGCAAAATTAATGACTTTTGAGGGGTGGGGTAGGAAACTCGAACTTTGATTGACCAGATGACTCAAAATTCCGAATTTCAAAAGTCTAAAAATTAACTAAAAATTTTGTAAAGGTTTACGATAGTTTGGGTTTGTTTGGGTTCGTTAGTTTAATTTTAAACCCTTGATTTTTAAAAAACCCAAACAAAGTAAAAAATTTACGAAATTTGTAACTTCGGTAAATTCAAATTCGGAATTTTGAGCCGTTTGGTCAATCGAAGTTCTGATGTCCTACCCCACCCGACTTTTGACATAATTTAAAAAAAGAATAAAAAATAATGTTACTGACCCATGTAAAGCCCATTTAGTTTTATTTGTTTTTAAGTACAAATAAAACTATGATGGTTGAAATAATGCAAAAATTTTTATTTAAGCTTTTATTCAATAATCAATGTATAAATAATAATTTTGGTTCTGAAAACAATGTTCATTATTAACCATAAGCTTTTTCTAAAAATGCTATAGTTTAATTATTATATATTTTAATTTATTATAGAAATTATGAATTATTATTTATTAGAAAATTATATATTTTAATTTATTACAGAATAGAATAAAGATTAGAAAAAAAAATTATTTTATTATTAGATATATCTATATTGTTCTTTCCAGCTCCACCGATGCTTGTACTCGTCAAGTTAGGATTTTACGGTTCAGTTAGAGCTGTTGTACGATGCAACGCTCGTTGCTCCACGCGTTCTGCGCGATTGTCGTTACTCGCCGATAATGCGAACTTAGCTCGTTTCATATTCATGGTTATGTTAATGCGAATTTTAATATGTGTGTTTTTGCGTGTATTGATAACTCTCTCGTTAAACTGAGCAGTGATTCGTATTAAAACATATACAGGGTAGCCAAAATAGTAACTTCCAAAATTAAATTTCTTCCAAAATTAATAAATTAAAAATTCAATAAATTATTAATTTTAAAAAAATCGTTTCTCTAGCTTAAGGACATAATATTCTATAGGATATACTCCCGAGGAAATATTCTTCACTTTAAGGCATCTAAACATTATATTTAGACGTAAAATTTACTTAAAAATGTCCCATTCCAAAAATTCACTAAAATTAAAAATTCAATAAATTATAAATTGCATTAAAATACATTCCTCTAACTTAGGGATATAATATTCCCTATGATATATTACCGAGGAAATATTTCTCACTTTGAGATATCTAGAATCTAAATTTGGACGTAAAATTTACTTTGAAATTTCACTTTCCAAAAATTCAATAAAATTATAAATTCAATAAATTATAAATTGCAATAAAATACATTCCTCTAACTTAGGGACATAATATACCCTAGAATATATTCCCGAGGAAATATTTCTCACTCTGAGGCATCTAAACTTTAAATTTGGAAGTAAAATTTATTTAAAAAATTCACTTGCCAAAAATAAAATGAAAAAAAAATCGATAAAATATAAACTTCAGTAAAATGCATTTTTCTAGTCACCCTGTATATATATCTATGTGCATCGATAGCGGACAATTGCCACACAAAGTTTTTGCAACTCTAATGAAGTCGATTTAATCGCGGGCTCAACCCATTCGATGCTTCAACACACATATGCTGGCTGACATATAAATGTGATCATAGACGAGAGGTCTCGGTGGCGCCATTATATTGTCTATCCAGGGTTGGACATCTAGGCCGGCCACAACGTATAAGAAATTTATCACGTTGCGAGAGATACCTGTTCGTTATTACCTACGTAGAAATTCGCCGATTCGTTGAACTTTATTAATCGAAGAGTAACGCGAATGTTCGACGTTACAGCAAGATCCCGATTTTATAACGAATCCATTTTTATGTTTCCCTTCATTTTTCCTTCCACCTCGTTTCTTTCAATAAAAAAATCCTGCGTTCATCAATTTGCATTATTTATAAAATTGTTAATCAGCTCGAATTTTGCGACACCCGTTATTGGAATCGATTATTATCGAATCATGGTTTATTTTGCGTTTTTTATTCATATTGCATTTTTTTAATTTATTTATATGGTGTTTTTTGGTTTATTTTGCATTTTTTTAATTTATATTTGGTTTATTGGTTTATTTAGCATTTTTCGTATTATTTTTTAGATTATTTTAGTTATTATTTTGTAAAATTTTTATTATTCATTTTATTTCGTAATTCCCAAATTGCTCGAAATTTTTTTTAACTGGGGTATAATAAAATTTATCATCATCATTATCGTCAAAATTGCATGACAATTTCTCGTTACCGCAGAACACGATTGGTCGGCCTAAAGTCACAGTAATTTTCAAAGTAATTCTACGGTGGCCACGATCATAAATCTCCGACTTGAGTGACCCGCAATAATGACTGTGTCAATTATACGCGCGGATAGAAGTTTTAACAATGTGACGAAATTCCGAGACACACCCTTCACTCCCGTATTCATTGATACTTGATTTTTTTCTTCAGTTTATAGTACCCAATCACGTGAGGGCAAAATTGACCGATTGTAATAACGATCTGGATAAATTAACATTTATCATCGTTGAAAAGAATTTTTTTTTAATTTTTCCTAACTAAAATTTACCAAAAATATTTATCAATAATTATTGAGGAGATATAATTAATAAAAAAGAACGAATTATTAACGCAAGAGTTTTCAAACCGAATTCCGGATTTTAAAAGTATAAAAATTGGAGAAATGTTCAGTAGCAGGAAAATATAAAATAATACATGAATAATAATAATAATAATAATAATAATATATATTTATAAATATAAATAACATTGATAATAATCGGTATTATGTATGATAAAAAAACTCCAGGTCTAATATTCACATCCTTTTTAAATTATCTATTTTTCAAATATTTATATATTTTTGTCGAGAATTTGATTTTCAATATAGTGCATCGTTAATAATTATTTTCAATTATACCTTCTTCAAAATTGCCTCCAATGCACAGTATTGAAAATCAAATTACCAACAAAAATGTATAAATAAATAAACAAATATATAATTTAACAAAAATATGAATATCAGACCTACAGTTTTTTTAAATCATATACAATAAATAATAAAATAAACATAAATAATAATAATGATAATAATAATAATAATAATGTATCAATTTCCGTAAAATATTAATTACATAAAAAAGAAAAAGGCAGTTACGATGATACCAGAGGAAAAGAAAAATCACACTTTGGCTCAATCTTTTCCATTTAATTTCTCCAAAAGGTTCGTTAAGGTGGTTAAAAATCACCGCGACTAATTGCCGCTCCTGTTTCTTTTTTCTGTGCCCCTCGTTCCCTTACATAGGGAATCGGATTGCTTTTTTTAGAAATGAACAGCACGGTGGCTCGTTATGTACAGAATTAGCTGAAGTATAAATAATCAGGATAGCGAGGATCGATCACACGGTACCGCAACGACCACAGCAACTCGCGAAACCAATTTTAATTATCTGCACATATCGCCAGTACTTATCCACATATATATACGCGCACTCATATAAATATATACTTACATGCATATAATTAAACAAAATATACATCAATATAGGCAGACTTTGTTGTAAATAAAACGTAACGATAAATCGTATTAAAATATAGTGACAACCGAGCAACAATTTAAAACAGAAATAAATTGGAAGACCCAGTATTTATATGTTTATATACATACTCACGTATTGCCTTGAAAAGTTATGGTTTCACTGAAAGGTTATTAAGAAATCATTAAAATTCTTAAAAAATTCCCAAACTTACGCAATTTTTTGTTTGGTTTGAAAATTATGAAAATTTTCGATTTTTATAGTGGAATAGTAGGTACATTATTTATTTCATATTTTATTTACTGTATTTGAATTCAGTATAGTGAAAATTTGTTATAAATATATGAATCTAATTTTATTTCATTTTTAACTTTATGTACAACAATATTACGGAAAATAGATTCTACAAACGTTAATCGTTGAAAAACAGATCGAACTATATGGCCACAAATTTTGATAATATTGTATCATCGAGATTTATAATCAAGATATTTATTGGGCGATGTTTCAAATAAATAGAATGGTTCATTTGGTTTAGTAATAATTTTCCAGCAGGAAAAACAAAATCACTTCATTTATTTATTTTTTAATCTATCACTAATTAATTTATAATGAATGGATAAATAAACAACAATTATAAATACATAAATAAATAGACCGTAACTATCCCAATAATGATCAATAATCAATTAATTATCTATAGATTATTTATGATTCGTTATTATTTATTATAAATTTACTATTTACGAATCTACGAATCTATCAATAATTAATTAATAATTAACGAATAAATAAACACGAATTGTAAATATATTAATAAATAAATTATACTAAATTGGTAAAATATTTACAATTCGTGTAAAAATCTTACAAATTCAAAACAATATAATAATGAATGGATAATAAACAAGTATTGTTTATTTATTAATTCATAATTAATTCATCATTGATAGATTGATAGATCAGTAAGTAATAAATTAATTAATTATCTATAGATTATTTATGATTCATTATTATTTATTATAAATTTATTATTCACGAATTTACCAATCTATTAATAATTAATTAATAATTCAGGAATAAATAAACACGAATTGTAAATATATTAATAAATAAATTGTATGAAACATTTGTAATGGAACTGGCGGTGATTGTCCAACCCAAACAAACCCAATACCTCGATCCGTTTTTCAAGTGAATAAATTCGAGGATTCCACTTGAATGTGACGTCTGACAAGTACGATCCGAGTCTACTGGAGTGCAGACGCTTATGATCACCAATCAAGATCATACTCGGTTCGACAATGTCAGACGAAGAAAGAACCCGCTCCTGCGTCACAGAACCCGGGTTTCCAACACTGTTTCACTTTGGTGTACACCACGCGCCCGTTTGGGTTCCTGACAGTGGGAATAATCGGGCGAGGGCTCCTTCCAGAGGCCGCGGACTGACTTTTATGAGAATTAATCTTCGGTATTAAATTCGCGATATGCCGGCGTACCTGAGTACTCTCGTGTATTTGTGTACGTCTACTGAGACTCGGGTACGATTATAAACGATTATAAACGAGCGCACGCGCTTTAATCTTCGAGCTCACGGGACTCCGCCCTGAGAAACTCGACGGCCCTGGACCAGCTATCACTAACGATCGTTAAACGCCTCGCGATCTTTTTTTCCCTTTTTTTTTCATTATTTTCCTAATACTTTTTCAAGAAAAACATTTTTCCAAATTTTGCTGATTTTTTGCTAGGAAAATATTTGCTAGATAATATTATTTTATTGTTGGATTACGTAGAAAATATATGTGGATTATTTTATGGAGAATAACTCGATATATATTTCTTCGAAGTAATTAAGAAAAAAAAATAGAAAAAAACATATAAAGAAAAAAGCAGAAAAAAAGAAAAAATCAAAAAGAAAAAAAATAGAAAAATATATTTGCAGTCGATAAGATCGAAGAATGTACCCCAATCAAATCAATATTTTCCGAATAATCGAAGAATTTTTTAAATATTTAGCAAAAAAGAATTTACAAAAAAAAATCATTTATCTTTTTTATCTCTACAAAATTAGTATCTCTTACCTGCCTGAAAAAAAATAATTTTTACGAAAAAAACTATGGTGGTGAATTAATTATTTAAATATAAAATGAAAGTTTGTTTATCAAAGATTATTTATGATTTTTTTGTTTTTTCCGGTAGTTCAGTAGTTAGGAGAAATAAAATCGTGATTTTTGCAGCGGCCAATGGGCGAGGGTGTATCGATGCCGTTCGCGTTCAACGGGAACCCTCTACGCAGCTAAGTATTCGTCCCGGAATCGTTTCAATACCGATTGCAGCGCGGAGCTTCGCCATGAGATTGCATTGCTCTCGCTTTGCTCCCAATCGCCCCGAGTAGTGCGTCTTCACGACGTTTACGAGACTCCAAAAGAGATAATACTCGTCATGGAATTGTGAGTATACTGATATATATCGCGTTTCGATCATTAGTCAGCTACTAGCAAAAAAGGGAGAAAACAAAAGAACGAAAAAAAAAAAATAAAACAAAAACAGTAAAATTTAAAAAAACCGACGAAACAGAAGAAGAGGAAAAAGGGAAAAATAAAAGAACCGAAATAGAAGCAAAAAAAAAAACAAAAAAAAGAAAAACCGAAATAAAAAAAGAAAAAAAAAAAAGAAACACAGAAAAAAACGGAAAAAAATAAAAAACAAAAAAAGAAAAAAAAAAAAACAGAAAAAAAC